>VMDO01029121.1:0-23044 GCA_007922755.1 Pedetes capensis
TTAGTCTCTTCAGATTTCATTTCACTATTCTTATATTTTTACCTGCTATAATTGAAATTTACATTTTATCCCCAAAGTGGCATTTAGTTACATTATTTAAATTCTCATATGAAAATAGTTTGTTTATAATTAGTGTTTCCAAGTATGAATATTGAAAATATATACAGTGACTATTCTTCTACTTGAGAATAATCTTCACTAAGTGGAAAGAATGTTGCCTATTTTCATTACCATCTTCTATAAATATTACATCTCATAATTAATCCACTATCTAAATGGAAAGTGGTTACATATAAAAACTGTAGTCATATTATTATGTATTCTTTGATGAAAACTGATATGAGGTGACAATGGAAGTTTTCCTTGCGAGCTTAGAACATAGTTCATACTTATATTAAAATATTAAAAGGAAATCTTATATTCTTTTCAGCTTAAACAGCGTGGAATTAAAAGTGATGTCATTTTTGTGACATATGTCATGTCTAGACTCAGGACCGGGGCTGAGGTTTTAGCTCATTTGGTAGAGTGCTGTGCTTCACTCTCTGAGGCCCTTGGTTCGATCTGCAAAAATGGGAGAAGGACCTGGCAATCCACTCCCCAAACAATCTGAAAACAATCAGCCATTGAAAACCCTATGAGGGTCACTATGAGTCGCACCCGACTTGATGGCACCTAACAACAATAACAGAATCAGGACTTAATACAAAAAACTTTCAAATTAATGAGATAAAATAGCAAGTACATGAAGAACTAATGAAAAATGGAATGTTTTAAGAGAATAAAAAGCATAGTTAAAAAATCATAACATTCAGGATAATGAAGAAATAGTTCTTGATAAAAGTATCATTTGAGTTGGATCTTAAAGTATAAGAAAAGTTGGGCAAGTAGATAGGTATTTGAAAGGTAAAGCAAATGAAAAGAATGACCTGATGTTGGGAGCAGAGGCAGAAAAGTGCTTTTAGAGAGGAATCAATAAACACTTTGCATAGAGCCTTGTTGCTGTTAGATGCATAGCGTGACTCATAGCGACCATATGTACAACAGAAGGAAGCATTCCCCAACATTGTCCCATGCCCTGCACTGTTGTCAGTGTTTCTCTTCTGTTCATACTGTTTTCAATAGTGATTGTTTCAGGAGTGGATTGCCAGGTCCCTCTCCCTAGCCTGCAACACTGGGTATTCCCAGGCATTCTCTGATCCGAGGACTAACCAAGCCAACCCTGTTTAGCTTCCAGGATCTGGCAGGATTGGATGCCAGGGAGCTGTGGCTGCAGATTTGCATATAGCATTGAGTGAACATACGCACAAGAGAAAGGAAAGGGTGAGGAGGCTGAGAGAACACATGGTCTGGAGAACACAAACAAAACACAGATGTAACTCAAAAAGTGAAGCACAGGGCCGGGCGCGGTGGTGCACACCTGTAATCCCAGGGGCTTGGGAGGCAGAGACGGAAGGATCGCAAGTTCAAGATCAGAGGCAGTCTGTGTAACTTAGAGAGATCCTGTCACAAAAAAGTAAAAAAAAAAAAAAGGGCTGGGGGTGCATCTCAGTGGTCCAGCACTTGTAGAGTATGCAAGCGCGAGGCTCTGGGTTCAGCCCCCAGTACCGCTAGGAAAAAAAAAAAAAGAGTGAAGCACACAAGCTTTGCATTAGAAGGAAAAGCTGTCTTGCTCAAGGAGTAAATGAATTTAGATTTGGATATTTATTTTCATCAATGTTTTTCAACAGCTCGAATCACCTTTGCTTTTCATTATACCCAGCTCCTCACCTTATTCCCTATCTTCCTTCAGGGACATTTCATTGCTCATGAGCTGCAGACCCCATGTTGGCAGGGTGCCATTGGTCTTTAGATGCCTCAGGATGGGTTGGTTTGGAGTAAATGAAGTATTTGAAATCACATATTGTGCTTTTCATCTGAGTTTATGCACTTGAGTAAGTTGCTTTAGAAACTTCAAACAGTATAAGCCAGTGACATGTAATTCACCAAAGACCCCTAGCTAGCTCCAAAAGTGAATTCCAATCATGCAGTCGTATGAGGGGAGGAGGAATGATAGCCAATGACAAAACATGACATGTGCCTAAAAATCTTAGATGGATGAATAGGCTATGCCTTAAGGGGGAGATGGTACAAGCACCTGCTCTAGGAGTGATTCTCAGTCTGGGAAAATAAATTCCAAATTGAGGATGTGTTCCTGAGAGAGGAGAAAGGGAGAAGGGACTTGTACTGTGTGACCTGTGGTGGAGTGTTTTTTTGCCTACAAAGGCACTTGTGAGAGGAACGGAATGAGATAAGGTGGAATGCCCTGATCAGGTTATATGGCTGATTCCAGTCTCAATAAGTTTTCTGGGACATGATAACTTTGATAAAGGAGTTATATAGTCCTCTTCACCAATGTCCCTTCCTTTTGTGTCATATTTCTTTAGATGATTTTCAATGTGTTTTATTTTCATTAAGCTTTTGCATACTTTATTTAACCAATGATATCATCTCATATAGCTAAAAACCAATATTACAAATATTATTACAACTATTTCTATGTTTGCTTTCAGAATTAGGTTCTAGAAAAGAGTATACACTAGTCATTTAATTTTATATTTCATGTAATTAATTTTAAGTGGAAAAGTTTCACTTTATCTAGAGTTTAAGCACTGATTGTATTAAAAAACTGATTAGCCATAGCTAGAGAAATATATACCATTGTGACATTTAAATAGAGTTTGGTTATAATAGTAAACCAAACTTTTAAAACCTAAACATGTTTAATTAAAGTAAATTTTTGCAGAGCTATATTTGAACAGATAATATAGTAGCAACAATTTTCCATAATTATGCAGCTCCAATCACAGAGGTTTCAATGTCACTAAGCACAATAAGGATAATTATGCTCTCCATTATTTGATAGGCATGTAATTAACAGCTTTAAAAACCTTCATAGGAATATAACAGCTACAGTTTCAATAAAAACTCACATTGTAAGCAGCTGCATTAATTGTATTGTAGTTAAAACCGACCTTTTCCATCACAGTTTCAAATCCCATATGAGCACTTTTTCTATTAGCACCAACATTTGCCTTTTCAAACATTAGCCACCCTCCCCATTACTACTATAGGTACAGTGTGCCCAACAGCCTCACGATTTGCCTAAGAAACTTGATCTTAACACAGTGGGTGATGTCTACTTTCCTTCAATTCAAAACTGTGACTTATTTTTGCTTAATAATATCAAATCTTAAAGTACAAAATAACATGACAAATTTATGAACAGTTTGGTGTTAAAATATATTTAAGCTTTTATTACTCAAATACCATTAATAAAATGATTTTATATCCCTTTCTATTTTCCCCACCAGCACATAAAGATATGTATAAGGACAGGAAAGATAGGTTTAGAAAACTTTTCAGTTACCACTCATTTGCATGTTCTAATGCTGCTACTTTGTTGATAACTGTATGTAAAATTTGCATACTACTTTTCCAAATTGTTGTTATTAGGTGCCATATATTAGATCCAACTCGGAGCCACCCTAAGTACAACAGAATGAAACACTATCCAACACTGTGGCATGCACACCATCTTTTTATGCTTGAGCCAACTGTGGCAGCCACAATGTTTCTTTTCATTTTGAGTGATACCACCTCAGCAGAAAAAGGTCCCAGGGGCTTTACTCCATTCCCATCATTAAGGTTGACTCTACTTTGAGGAGGCATCTCTTCTCCATTTGTTTCTTGAATGTCTTTCAAGATACACATGTTAAAATCAAAGAGGCAAAATTGTTAGTTGTTGTTAGGTGGCATCGAGTTGGTACCTGACTCATAGTGACCCTACATACAACAGAAGAAACACTGTTGTTACTATTTCTCTGCTATTCATAGGGTTTTCAAAGGCTGATTGTTTTAGGAGGGGGTTGCCAGGTTGTTCTCCCAAGCCTACAGCACCTGGTTCTCCTAGGAAGTCTCCCATCCAAGTACTGACCAGGCCCAACCCTGCTTAGCTTCCAAGATCTGATGAGATGGGATGCCACAGTGGAATGGCTACAGGCAAAATAGCCATAATTAAATTATCTTAGTCTAATCACTGTGGTTTATCTTATCCAATTATTTTCTTTCCAAGTCCTATTATGTCTTTAATAAATATTTTATACCTAATTTTACATTTTGCTTTCTTAATCTAATATTATTTCCCATTTGAATTTTCCCATTATTGTGTAGTACCTACAGCCATACCATCCTACAGTCTGATTTGTCAGATCTTGGAAGCTAAGCAGGATCAGGTTATTACTTGGATGGGAGACCACCTGGGAATACTGGGAACTGTAGGCTTGAGAGAAGGACCCAGAAGCCCATTCCTGAAACAATCAGCCACTGAAAACCATATGAATAGCACAGAAGCACTGACAGGAGTGCCAGGCATGGAGCAGTGTCAGGTAGTGTTTCATCTGTTGTACATAGGGTTGCTTAAGTTGGACCTGACTGACAGCACCCAACAACATTATTATGTGGTATTTATTCTAAAAGCCACTGTATAACCTTTCCAGATTTTCCTAAATAGTCTCCAATAATTGGACTCAAATTATCTTTAAAAGGTTTTATAATATAATTAACACTGTGATGAGTATCTTTTAAATATATATAGACACAGATCTTTTATTTTTCTTTTCATCTTTTTTTGCAGTACTGGGGGTTGAACCCAGGGCCTCATGCATGCTAGAGAAGAATTCCACCATCAAGCCAGATCCCCAGGCCCTTTTTTACTTTTTGATTTTTGAGACAGGGCCTTCCTAAGTTGTACAGGTTGTCACTGCTCTCCAGCTGCCATCCTCCTGCTTCATCTTCCCAAGTTGCTGGTACTACAGGCTTGTGCCATGGCAACTGACAAACTGTCTTTTCTGTGAGGTATATATATTGTGTATATTTGTGTCCTTTAATCTAGTTATTCTGTAATTCTCTCCTATGACTGTGTCTTGAATATAATACACACACACACCCCCCCCAACATTTCTAGATTCAACAATATTTCCTATTTGTTTCTAAAAGAGTTATACTAGTATTATCTGAAATACACAAAACTACCATTTTCATCCTATTTTTGAAAACAGTGAATATTTCTAAATAAATTTCAAATTTAATGGCCAAAAATATGTTTCCTTTATTTTGTTGTTGATATTCATCCATTTACTTAATACAGATTAGGTGTTTTTATATTATTATCAATTATTTTATTTAATCATTTTTGTGGAATTGAAACTTAATCCATGTACTTGTTAGGTTCTTAACCCTTTTTAAATAGAGTTTTCTGAGATATTTATATTAGAAAGATAGTAACACTGTCATGCATTATTTAGTTATATAAGCAATCATCTTTAAATACAGTGCATTTTGCCTTTTTGCATGCAATTTTTAAATAGTATTATCAAATGCATTAATTTCCAACTTTGAAACATTTTGTTGTACTTCTCAATTCAGAAATTTGGGCTCTCTCCAAAACTTCCCTGAAAATCTACTTTATTTTCCTTAATTATAACAGTGAAATTAATTTAAAAAGTTATGCATTTTGTTTACTAAACATCTAATTTTTTTCAAATTGTTTACTTTTTTTCTCAGCACCACATAAAAAATGTAAATTTTAAGTAAGAACTGGTGCTTCTGTTTGCAAACAACAAAAAATCTTAAGATCTCTTATACAAAACCAATCAACAAATAAATAGTCAAAAGCAGTAATTTAAAAGGAAGAATAAAGGTACAGTTGAGTATCTTTTGGAATTTACTATCAAGGAATATAGCTAGAGTTCACTGGGATTAAAAACCAAAATGGAAAAGCTGTGAAATGCTATGTCTCTTTCTGAGTATTACATGGTTTCTGTAATCTATTCCTTTATGTATGTTTGCCTGACTTTCTCCCAGTGAAGCATCTGTGGTTAAATATTCAATCTTCCTTGTTATCTTCTAATTCCTTCTTATCCTCTATCAGGCTTCTGAAAAGGACCTCCCTTTAGGTATCTACTCCTTTTCCAAGCAGATGTGGTTGGGACAAGAGTCATAGTGTATACATATGGAGGTGGCAGCCCCCTTCTCAAGGTGGAGGACAGTTATCAGAGCAAAAAGAGGCAACCACAACAAAGGCAGCCTGCTACAATCATGTGGGGAAGAAAAAATTGTGATTAAAAGACTGCTTCAGTAACCATAATTTACTTATTTTTTTTTTCTAGGACAGCAATTGAGTTTAATTTGTTTTGGTCAAAGTAATTTAAACATTTGAAAATTACTAATTTTCACTAAACTGTGAATTCATGCAGTTCATTAAATATAATTTAATCCATGCATACAGGTGTTTATTATTTGTAGATCTACTTCATAAGATACACATACATCTATGTGTTCATTATTATTACATCTCAGTTTATCACCTACATGTTTTGTTTTTACACAAATGCTAACTTCTGTCATCAATTGTAAATTGCTAGAGGAAGAACACTATTTTAATACTCCAGTCTATTTACCTCACAGTAACTGGCCCTCTTTAGTTTTCTGTTCCAAATCAGATTTAATAACTTATCTTAATAGTCTTATAGTGCTATCTATTTCCTACTCCTCAGCTTCTCCTTTCCAAACATGTTGTCTCTTTTTCGAAAACAGTTTAATTGGTAACCTGTTTATTCCACAGTTATTCTCTAAATTAACATGTAGGACTTGTAACTTTTCTACATATCTTTGAAAAGTAATAGGATTTACTTTGGAGCATTTCATCCTTCAAAATTTCAGCTGTTTTTCTCAGAATATGTACAAAAAAATTTTATCAGAGTACCAAATTAGATCTAAAAGATGTTATTTCTACAAAGTCATGTTGTTGTTGTTGTTAGGTGCCATCGAGTCATGTCTGACTCATAGCAACCCTCATAGGGTTTTCAATGGCTGATTGTTTCGGGATTGCCTTGGGAGTGGGTTGCTACATCCTTCTCCCATTTTTGCAGTGCTGGGAATCAAACTCAGGACCTCAGAGACTGCAGCGCAGTGTTCTACCAACTGAACTAAATCCCAGCCCCACAAAATCATGTTAGTGACTACAAAAACAAAAGACTTCATGCAGCCACTTGGGAGGTTTCAGTAGGAGGATCATAAGTTCAAGGACTGCCTGGGCAACTTATGAATACTGTATCTCAAAATTTAAAAAAAAAATTGAAAAGAGGGGCTGGTGATATAGCTCAGTGGTAGAGCACTTACCTAGTGCAAAGCCCTGAGTTCAATTACCAGTAACACAAATAAATAAATAAAATAAAATAAAAGGTTTTAAGATGCAGATCTATTCCTTCTATTAATCTTCTTTATTATATTATTAACAACTTGAACAGCCAAAACATATTTCTGTGGTGAGCCAACAGCTATGTGACATTCTGGAAAAGGCAAAATTATGGAGATCCATAAAAAGAAAGCAATTGTACCACAATGGTGGGTAGATATCATTACATATCTTCCAAAACCTATAGAATATAGAATAAGAAGACTGGATCCTAATGTAAACTACAAAGACTTTAGGTAATACTATCAACTTGTTGTTGTTCTTGTTGTAGGGCACCCTGAGTCTTAGGCTCATCAATTATAACAAACTTACCTTTATGGTGCCAGATGTAGGTAGGTAAAGGGGGACATTGTGTGTATTGGAGAACTCTATACTTTCCAGTCAATTTTTCTACAAATGTAGAACTGTGCTGAAAGTTACGAAAATTATTTGAGGTGTGGGGGATTGCACTTAAAACATTTTAAAGGAATATTTAAGCAATGAGTATGGTAGGAATTAGAGCAAATGTGCAAATTCAAGAACAACCTTGAGGCTAAGAAGCATGTAATATGCCAAGATCTGCCTTGATGTTTTCTCTTGGAGTTGAACAATAAAATAGATAACTAAAATCACTGAGAGTGAAGTAAAATAGATGCATCTTGGCTCAAAATTAAGATTAAAGAAAAAACATTGTAGTTTCTATATTTGTCCGTTTTACTTATTTCTGTGCTGGTCAGAATTTATATTGGTTATATTGTTTTACACAATAGAATCAAGTATACTGCAATATAGTTGGTCTACATGGATGTAGAATGGCTCAATTGTAACCTGGATTCAGTCCTGTCATCTCCATTTTGAACTCTTCTGTAGTCAACCAATGGTTCATATGCCTTATTTTGCCTCTCCTCATGAAGCCACCTTTGTTCTTCTTTGTTTAGGAATCACTTCCTAAACAAAGATCACTGACCTCTATCATTATTATAGACTGAGAAAACACAAGTGAGGTGTCCTGGACTGGAACTAATCTTTCAGATGATTGTCTAGGACAGGTTATGAATCCCCTCACCAACCCAGGATGCAGGAGGAAATTTTCACATCAATTCAGGAGGACCTTCCCTCAGAATATAGCATAAACTCTGACTCAAAAACCCAGAAGTGAGAAAATTTATGCATTTAAATTTATACTGATTGACACTATAAGCATTTTTATTTACCATCTTTTGCTCAGAAGCCAATTGTAATTGCTTTACTCCTAGTAGTTAAAATAAGAACCATAACTTGTAACAGTACTTTTCTTTGTGACAGATTACTTATTCTCCACCCCATCCCCACCACAGGATGTATTCATTCTTATGCCCACATCTTTGCCCATCACTCATCCCTTTTACACACTTTTGCTATTTCTTTCTTCTTCAGAGATGGTGTAAAAGTCTAAGTTCAGAGTTTACTGGTCTCCATTTTCCTTTATCTTTCCCAGGGACTTTCCTGCAAAACAGCACTACCTCTGTCTACTTTACTTTTTATGTTATTCCCAACTCTCTATTTCCTCTTTTTACTTACTAATACTTTTTTAAAGTATTTAGAATTTTTAGATATGGCATAAAAATTCATAAGGATGCTTAAAGAGCATACCACAGTAAGTTAATGAATTCTTGAATTTTAGGAGAAATTATAGTCAAAGACAAATCACTATAGTTTCAAGTTCTTTGTCTTGTTCTCTAATTTATGAAAAAACAATGGATGGAGGAAGATATGGGGCAATAGCAACAGAACGGACACCTGGACCAATATTGTCCGAGGAAATACAGACCTTCTTGTTAACAACATGGGAGTTATGAAATAAACTTAGAATCCTAGGCTCCAGCTAAATCAGGAGGCCTTATCTTACAATAAGTCTTTGGTCCTTATGCTTTTAGAAGTGAGAATCCAACAATGATGTATATACATACGAACTGCAGAGTTTTATTTTGACTTTCTTCTTATAATCACTATCTATAATTTTCATCACATATTTGCAATTTCCCACCACAAATTTTTTCATATGGGTGTTTTCAATAAACTTTTTGCCATGTTTAGAGGAAGGATTTTAAAGGAATGTTTTGATCTACTCCCAATTTCAGCTCTATTCAGAGAAAAATCACCTATAAATCCATTGGGGCATACTAAGACTTTATGTATTTTGATTTGAATATACCACATTTTCTGGCAGCCTTACCACTGTGGTATCTGATCTCATCAGATCTCAGAGGCTAAGCAGGGTTGGGCCTGGTTAGTACTTGAATGAGAGGTCACCTGGGAACATATGATGCTGAAAGCTTGGGAGAAAGACCCAGCAACCCACTCCCAAAAAAACAATCTGCCATTGAAAACCCTATGAAAAAGGATGGCAATAATGTATACAGACTAGATCACTCATGTAATACTGCTGAGAATGTAAAAAGATAGATAACTATAGAAAAAATTTTAGACTTAAATCAAAACTGGGATGCATGTATATAGATAAATATTCACACAAAAAGACATACAAATAGAAAGGAGGTCATTGGTGGGGGGTGAGAATGGGGGAACAGGGTCATGAGTGGGTAAAGGGGAGGATATATGAGCAATGTCCAATGAAATGCATATATGGAAATATCACAATGAAATACATGTCAGAATGATAACCATTAAATTATACATTACAAATTTCCAATAAAAAAAGAAAATCCTATGAATAGCAGAGAAGCAGTAACAATAGTGTTTCACCTGTTGTACATAGGGATGACATGAGTTGGATGCCAACTCAAACAGCAACTAACAACATACCACTTTTAAAAATAAAAGACTATTTTTTAAAGAGTTCTTAGAAATGTGACTGTGGACTATATATTCAATGATATTAATGAATTTTTCATATTGCAATATGTGATAATAGTAAGATGGTTACTTGAAAATACTTGTATTATTTGAGGTCACAATAAAGGTTTTGTAGGTGAAAATCTTTATCAGAGATACTCTTTAGTTTCTTGAGCCCATCCAAAGATAAAACAGAATATATATACCTGCAAAAATTATTATTGTTGAGTGTTTTTCATTGCTTTATATAATTGGTAGGTGTGCACTTCCACAAATGTGCTTGAAAACTTCCAGTTATAAAGTCAAAGAACTAAACACATAGCAAAACAAATTTTGCCAACCAAAGGAACCAGAAAACTTAAACATTAAGCTACTGTCTTTGAAATGCTTTCTAAGGTGGTAAGTACAGATATGTTCCAAAATCACTTAGAATTAAGAAAAAAAATTCAATTCTGTGCTTCAAAAAATTTAGCTATTCAGAAGTAAGACTCTAAGAAGCATCACAATAATCATGACATGTTGGAGGCAATTACTGAGTCTCTAAAAATAGAGTACTCTCCACTTACGTACTTTCAAAGTTCAGTCACACTTAATAGAAGTTTTGAAATGTTGATTCACACAAAACCATTAAATGTTAGACCAAGAGATAAACTTTGACATTAGTCTCTCCTGTGTTCCATAGGTTACTATTTTGAGCTACCAATAAAGATAGTGTAGATCTCAAGTTTGAAAATAAGTAGAAAAACATTATATTCTAATTTCAAGTTAAAATAAATTAACATTTGTTTTGGAAGCTAGACTTTTCTTTGAAAAAATAACCCCTAGTAATAACCAATAGCTTACATTTGAACAGTACCCTTTAAGAAGTTCAAAATAATTAAACATTATTTTATTCTCACATATTTCCAAACCATGAAAATATCAGAAATTATTTCACTATAACCAATTATTACTATTATTCTATAAATTACTTATGAGTTTTAAAAATTCTACTTTAGTTCTGCTCCACATGTCTCTCAGCTTATCTTGCTGTGGGGGATTGCACATTGCTGTGATGCTGAAAGGCATGCCACTGGTATTTCAGATGCCAGCAGGGCCACCCATGATGGACGGGTTCCATCTGAACTTCCAGACTTAGACACACTAGGGAGAAGGCCCTGGCAGCACCACTCCCAAAATAATTAGGCATGGAATACCTTATAAATACCAGAAAAGCACTTTCAAATATATCACCATAAAATGAGCCCCATAGGCTGGAAGGCATTCAAGAAACGACTAAGGAACAGTTGCCTCTTCAAAGTAGAATCAACCTTAATGACAACAATGGAATAAAGGGTCCTCGAATCTCCTTTTGCAGATGTGGCATGACTCAAAATAAGAAAAAACATAGTGACTGCACCATTGGACTCACACATAAAAAGATCATGTGCATGGCACAGCATTGGGTAGTGTTTCATTCAGCTGTACATAGGGTAGCTATGAGTTGGATCTGACTCGATGGCACCTGACAACAGCATCTTATTTCTGGGAATGCTTTTGACACATAGCTTAGTTCTAAGTAGGGGCTAACATCTGTAACAGATATGTGTAATGTCTAACATTAACCTGTTAAAACCAAGAACTGGCAAATTACTACCTGGCCAAATCTGATCCCTTATCTGTTTCTGTCAATAAAACTTTCTTGGAACACACACATGCACATACCTATATGTTGTCATCAGCTGCTTTCAGACTGCCATAACTGAGTTGAGTAAATAATAGAGACTACAGAGCCCAGAAGACTAATATATACTGTCCAGCTCTTTATAGAAAAAGTCTGCTAAACTCTGGTGTAAATCATGACTCTTAGCAAAGTACCAATGCAGTAAAAGAGTTTTAAATTAACTAAGGCAATGCAAAGACACAGAAAAATTCTTATTGAGTTACATAAACATAAGGATAATAACCACATTGATGTATATTCATAATGAACACTTTATTAATATATTTTGTAGGAACATATTACTAGGTTTTCTTTTACTAACCAGAACAAGTACCCTTGGCAAGTTAACAATAATGAATATTTCATGAAAAGGATATTTCTATTACCCTATGATTTACCCTGGCCTGTAGACTTAGCCCTGTGGCATCCGATCCCCTCAGATCTCAGAATCTAAGCAGGGTCAGGCCTGGTTAGTACTTGGATGGGAGACCGCCTGGGAACACCAGGTGCTGTAGGTCCTGTAACTCACTCCCAAATATTAATCAGCTATTGAAAACCCTATGAACAGTAGAGAAGCACTGACAATAGTGTTTCCCCTATTGTATGGCTTTGAGTTGGATACCAACTCAACAGCACCTAATAACAAAAACAACAACAACAACATAATTTACCCTAAAACATTGCTGATGAGATTTTGCTTTGTTTTATTTGCAATACTGGGTACTTGAATCCAGGACCTTATGCATGATAGGTAAGTGATCTACCACTAAGCCACACTCCCAGCCCCTTTTTTGATTCTATATTTTTGAGACAGTATCTTGCTAAGTTGTACAGGTTGCCGCTGGCCTCAAACTCAAGATCCTCTTGACTCAACTTCCTGAGTCACTGGGATTATAGGCATGGACCAGAGTGCCAGGCAATGCTCTTGAGATGTATGATTGTTTTGTGAAAGAAAGATTAGTAAGACCTATAAATCCTGGAAATCTCAATCAGGAGCTTGCTACTGCTATAGCAATTATTTATTAATAAAATAAATTTATATATGTTTATATATTTTATATATTACTTAGTACATATACTGAGCAGGATGTAGAAAACTGGGTCACTAGTACATCGTTGGTGGGAACACAAGCATATGCATTTGAGAGTATATCCTAGGTCTCCAAAAGAAATAGAGAATATTTCTTAATGACATTGTTTATTTCTAAGTGGACCAAAGAACATGATATTTAGAATAAAACCAGAAGGGCTAATCTTCTCAACCCTTTTCTCCTGGTCATATGATAACATTTTTTGTGCAATCTTGAATGGTAACTTTTATTCACTGTATCCTTCCTTAAACTTCATTTAGGAATATCAAGGTAGTTCAAATGCTACAAGTTTGTTTGGCCAAATAAATGAATTAAGTCTACCGATGAAAATATTTATGATACTCAATTTCAAATGCCAACCTTAAACCACTTGGGAAATTTGGTATTTTAGTAACATCGTGATTGTCACAAGGCACATGGCCAGAATGACCTTGATAGCCCACAAATATGATTTTCTTATAGCAGAAACTTGAGTGTATGTAGATTTTGATGTTTCTTGAGAAGCCCATTATGTTGGATGTTATTCCTGAGGCAAACAAGACTCAAGACTTACTGTAGAGATAAGGAATCAGTGAATTATTATGGTTCCAAACAAGTTAACAAGTTCTATGTAAAAAGGTTTGTGGATTTGTTTTTCTAAAGATTTAATGATGAGTCACAGTATCTTGCAATATGTTAACAGAAGCTATCAAACTTGGTCTTATAGAAGATTTCTTCAGTCAATCGGTCAATTGATATTGAGTTTCCACTCAGTGATCAGTGTTTGTGTGGCAAACAAAAGAATGACAAGAGTTCTAACTGTATGTCACTGGAGCTAGCCAAGAGAAGAACTGCTGCAATAAATCTCATTATATCTTATATGTAAAATATATGTGTCATTGAGTATTGTGGTGTATGCCTGTAAGCCCAGGACTTAGGAGACCTGAGGAAGGAGGATCAGTAGTTCAAGCCCAGCCTGGACTACATAGTGAGTTTCAGGACTCCTCTCTCAAAAAACAAATAAACAGCTGGGTGTGGTGGCGTATGCCTGTGATCCCAGCGGCTTGGGAGGCAGAGGCAGCAGAATTGCAAATTGAAGACCAGAAGCAGTTTGTGTAATTTTGCAAGACCCTATCTCAAAAAGTAAAAAAAAAAAAAAAAAAAAAAAAGGGGGGGGGTTGGAGATGAAGCTCAGTGGTCCAGCATTTACAAGGCCTGCAAGCAAGAGGCCCTGGGTTTAACCCCTAGTACCGCAACAAAAATAAATAAAAATAAATAAATAAACAAGCAAATCATATATGCATTAATTGTACTAATGTACTGATATATACCTTTTACTCTATTAAAAAAAATGGGGAGTTACTGTCTCTAGCAAAGAGATATATCAAAACTGGTGCTGTCCTTACCACACACCAAAGGACTAATATTTAGAACATATAAATACCTCTCAAAATTCAGTAGTTAAAATGAAAAATAAAATAATCCAGTTAGAAAAATTAACCAATGACACATACAGTCATCAATAAGTACATGAAAAGACATGCAACATCTTTTGCCATTAGAGAAAATGCAAACCAAATCCTCAATGAGATCATACTACACATCAGGATACCTCAAATTAAAAAGAGTGAAATGGATAAATGCTGGCAAGGATGCGGAAAATTGGGTCACTGCTACATTGTTGATGGGAATGCAAAATAGCACAAGAGTTTGGTAATAGTTTGGCAGTTTCTTATAAACCTAAGTATACCATTCCACATGGCCCAGCAGTTGGAGTCAATGAAATTTGGGAATTTCTCTTAAGTTCGAGTAGGCATGGTTTCAATAAATGGTATAAAAGTGTTGAGATCCTTATGCTTTTGAAAATACCTATTCGTTTGAGGTAAGGTTTTATTTGCTGCTGCACATAAAAAATATCCAGAAGCAACTTAGATTTGAGTTATAGCTTATGGAGAGCTACCTATTAAAAATAAGTCTATCCTAATAAAATCTGTAGTAAAAATTTATTGAGTGGGTATACATATTAAGCCATATATTTTATTTGTTTAATATCATGAAATAAAAATGTAGTGTAGTTTTTCCCTTCTCTATAGTTATATGTGAATTACAAAATGTTTACATTGGCAATTTCTAATGATGAAGTATTTATAATTTTCTATTAAGAACTATTATTGTAGAGCTGGGCATGTTGGCTCTGGCCTGTAATTGCAGCAACACGAGAGGCAGAAGGAGGATCACAAGTTCAAGACCAGAGGCAGTCTGCGTAATTGAAGTAGACCCTGTCACCACAAGTAAAATAAAAAAAGGAAGAAAGAAAGAAAAAGAAAAAAGGGCTGGAAAGCACGCAAGTGCAAGGCCCTGGGTCTAACCTTCAGTACTGTAAAGAAGAAGAAGATGAAGACGAAGAGAAAGTAGAAGGAGAAGAAGAACTATTGTTTTAGAAATTTAACAATCTAAAACTGGAGTTGACTCCTACAAAGCCTTCTCTGCATGGTAGATGTGTGATGTGTATACTCTACAAAGAGAAAGGAGAAATTTTTTCTAAGTTATGTTTGTGGATATTATTCTGCTTGTATCTATTATTTTTATTTGCAACATATTCTTTATTCTGCCATTTGTCACCATCAATAAAACATTTAAGCAACCAAAACCATAAATAGTTGGATTGTTAGAAATAACAAAATGATTCATCTAATTTTACTATTAAGCAAAATAATAAAATAGAAGGTACAAACATTGCTTGAGTTATTAAAAAAATATATGGTAGGAATATTTTATAACATTACAAGTTGATATAGTTTGAATCCATAATGTCTTCCCAAGGGCATGTGTTTATTCTTGTTCCCTGAGGTTGGTGCTGTTTGTGAAGGCTGTGAAACTTTGAGAAGTGGGGCCCAGCATATAGAGGTGGGTCACAGGGGATAGTCCCTTTGAGGTTTTACCTGGACCCAGGGTTCTGGTAACCTCTTTTTGCTTCCTGATACCATGAAGTGATGTGTTTCCCCAAGCCCTACTGCCAGATGCTCTGACATACCTCTCCACTCTTATGGACTGGGAGCCTCTAAGCTACAAGCCCAGCAAGCCCAGCCTCCCTCTTTCTGTGGCAAGTATTTTGCCATGGGACACACAAACTAACCATCTCAGTAGTCTACAAAATATTACTTAGATTATGCAGAGGTATATCACATAGACAAATACAGGTGCTGTGGCTATAAATCTACTTTAAACTGCTGTACAACCTGTCACATTGCTGGGAATATTAGAAAATTGAGCATTATGTGCAGATAGTAAGGTCTGTCAATACTCTGAGATTTTCATTTTAGTCATTTGTGTAAAATTCTTGCTCCAGCAAAGTATTCAACATTATTGCTATGGAGTTAAGAAATTGATTGACTAGATTTACACCTCTTCTTCTTTCCCTTCCCACCTCTCTGGTGACAGTGCTAATGAGCTGTCACATGGCTGCAAATGAACAGTCACATCCTGGCAGCTGTAAGATGAAGAAGTGGGGGGCACAGAGATAAGTCTTATTAAGTTATCATGTCTTAATTAATTGAGAAGTGAGTGCAATGAGCTTTTGCCTAATTTAGGACATCCTCAACTTTTATCATCTGGACGGAATGCATCATGTATCTGGCACAGCAACATATTGACATAACAGCAGTAATTCTGTTGACATTTTAACTGCCTAAACATAACCCATTAATCTTAGCATTTACCTGAAAGGGATATGTCACAGAGAAACATCATTGACTGATTCTAGAAATCTTCATTAAAGAACTGTCAACACATTCTTATTTCTATTGTCAAAAGTAAGAACTCCTTAAGTAGCAACTACAGTTTTCAGTAGAGTTTAGTAGGCAGATGCCAAGTTTACACCTGATCCTTATATTGGTTACTTTTCTCATTGCTGTGACAAAATCCCTAATAGACAACTTAAGGGAGGAAAGGTTTATTTTGACTCATGGTTTCAGAAGGTTGAGTCCATGTTCTCTTGGTTCCATTGCTTGAGCTGAATATCATGGCAGCAGGAGCATTGGGTAAAAGACAGCTGTTTACTTCGCAGCAGAAACGATACAGAGAATAAGGCTGGAAGTGTCCAGGAATGACATACCCCAGAGACTCAGCCCCAGGGACCACCTTCCTCCAGCTAGGACCTCCCTTCTGAAATTTCCACAAACTTTCAAAATAGCACCACTTGCTGTGGACCAAATATTCAACCCACGAGCCCAAGAGAGAACAATTCATATTCAATCCATAACAATCCTCATAACTGGAGAAATAACATGGAGAAACAATCCTCCCATTGTCTTCATCAAATACCACTGACTTTGACAAATAAACCATAATCGTATCCAAAAGGAGATTGTTGTTGTTGTTAGGTTCCATCGAGTCCTGTTTGACTCATAGCAACCCTTATAGGGTTTTCAATGGCTAATTGTTTTGTAATTGTCTTGGAAGTGGATTGACACATCCTTCTACCATTTTTGCGGTGCTGGGAATCCAACTCAGGACCTCAGAGACTGCAGAGCAGCACTCTACCTACTGAGCTAAATCCCAGCCAAAAGAAGATTAAAAGACATTAAATAACATGCTGGGCTGGGATTTAGCTTAGTTGGTAGAGTACCACTCTGCAGTCTCTGAGGTCCTGGGTTCAATTGCCAGCACTGCAAAAATGGGAGATGGATGTGGCAATCCACTCCTGAGGCAATCCACTCCCAAGGCAATCCTGAAACGATCAGCCATTGAAAACCTTATAAGGGTCATTATGAGTCAGACACTATTGGATGACACCTAACAACAACAAGTAACATGCTAGAGGTAAGTGTTTAAAGAATATCTAGAACAATATCACAAACAGCTTTCAGTGAAAGTGTATAGAACTTGACTGGACTGAATCAGGTATAATGTTACAAGCTGATGACCAGAAAAGATTAGATGGAGAGCTGCTGAAAATTAAGTGTCATGGTGATTGTGAGGTACATGATACTAAGAATCAAAGAATATATAGCCTATAGAATTTAAGAACAACATCAGTTTAATTTTTATAATTCTGTCTAGGGACAGGGTTGATCAGGTATGTGATTATTAACAAAATGAAAATGCTTCAAATTGTTTTGCAACAAAACTCTTTTCCCAGAGTTGTTAAGGGCTCTAGGATGACATTGAATTATTTGCTCCCACTATTTCCATCCCTTGCAATTTTGTCAGCTTGTCATGCTGTGGGTGCTTGTATATTACTGCGATGCTGAAAACTGTGCCACTGGTATTTCAGATACCAGTAAAGACACCAGTGGTAGAGAGATTTCAGCTGAGCTTCCAGGCTAAGATAGACTAGGGAGAAGGATGTGGTAGCCCAGTCTCAAAACAATTAGCCATTGAAAACCCTATGAATAGCAGGGAAGCATTGTCAAATATTGTGCCAGAAAATGAGCCCACTCAGGCTGGAAGTCATTCAAGAAAGGACTGAAGAAGAGCTGCTTCCTCAAAATAGAGTCAACCTTAATGATGGGATTGGAGTAAAGTCCTTGGGACTTCCTTTTGCTGATGTAGCATGGCTCAAAGTGTGAAGAAACATAATGTCTGCAACACTGAGCTCAAACATAAAAAGATTATGTGCACAGCACACTGTTGGGTAGTGTTTCACTCTGTTGTACATATGGTAGCTATGAGTCAGATCTGACTCAATGGTACTCAACAACAAGACCCATTCATTCAGCAATGAATGTTTTGCTCTATTATCTTTTATATCTGGTGTTGCACATATACATGGAGAAGTATACTCTCCATCTGTAATGAATGGTGAGATAAATCTTTATCAGGAATCAACCTTAACATGAACATAGTAACATTTATTGCTATAGATATTTCTCCCTATTTTCTCACCCATTTTTTCTTTATTTAGAGGAATTGACTTCAAATTTCTTTTAAATAAAGTTATCCTTTCAAATATATTTTGAGAATATAAAGTGGCTCCTTATGGCAATGTTGTAAACAAAAATCATAGGATTTATGACAGAATGTATAGGATTCTGTTCCTATGTAGCTCCTACTCTGGAGATTCTTGAGAGTGACTTCAGTCAATACTATTTCCAAAAATATGCCCCTTAAATTCTCTAAAATGAACTAGGAGAGATCAGAATATTCTGCTAATAAATCCTCACATGGCAAATAAGGAATGGATATACCTTAAGATCTATCATTAAAAATTGCTTGGGGGTAGAGGGAGATTACTGTTTAAACACTGTTACCATTCTCTCACTTAAACACTGTACTGTTGATTTTAGCAATCTTACTCCACAGCTTGAAGTAAAGTGTTAATATATTACACCTCCTTGACCATAAAGAACATCCACACAATATTTCAAATTCAATTTTTTAAAGTGTACACTCTTACCTCTCTTAGGTAATGTTGTAGCCAAATATTTAGAGAGCAGCCTGCATTTTGGACATTTCCCTTCTGTTTAGTGTCACACTTTCAAAGGCTAACAGCTCAGTTCAATTTACCAACCCAAGACATTCCTTACTAAGTCTGATGAATTGCTTGGAGCTCAGCAAGCTTAGTTATGAGAATAAAATTCTCTGTAGAACAGAGATTGAATGTTGTGGGTTCCTTTCCAACATGACATTTTCTGAAAAATTTATGGCTAAAATTAGGAGATTATATTAGGAAATCATTAAGACCTTTTAACTCAGTATTATGAAACCTTCTGAGATTTTGTTATTCTAATGGACAGCACAATCTACTTTAATATATGTGTATTAAGTATATTTAATGTCTTGGACTTTAAAAAAACAGAATTCATAGATTATAAAGTTTAATTTTTCTCTTGACTAAAAAATGCCTGTGCTGCCTCTTTGAAAGAGATGCATTTGACAACTTCCTGGCCATGGCTAGCACTTTCTTAGAATATTTCTAACGTATTTAAAGTTCCTTTCATTGATCCAGAAATGTACCTCTCCATTCCTTTCCATGGGAGTAACAAAGCACTGGTAATTTTCTTTTTGCCATATGACAATAATTTAAGTATGTAAAATAAATCTCTTATTATTTCAAGAAGTCATTCTACATATCCCACAAATTGTAGTGCTTTCTCCTCTTATTCACTGTTCTGCAGACTAGTAGGGCAGGATCCCTCTTTACATGTTCTATGCCATATTGTTAGCCCAAAGTGACTTAAAGATTAACAAAATCACCACTAACTTTTCATTTGAACTGTTACCAAGACAAGTCTTCACCACTTTTCATTTGAGAAGCTGTCATTTTGAATATGAACATTTATATCCTGCCCACAACAAATTGGACTCGGGAAGGATCCACATGCACCTATATACCCAAGAGTAGAGATTCATTGACCACTCAAGGACATATCTGCTTAGCGAGTTGCATCAAAAATATGAGAAGGGCTGTTTAAGCCATTTATCTAGGAATTAAAATACAAGGAATATGTATCTCTGAAACATGGTCTCAGTGGAACTCACTTCATATTAGAGCTTTTGAATGCTCTAAAAATTACAAATAATTGAAAAGAACACATCTGAGTCCTCTAATAGTTTAGGAAGAAGGACATGGCAATACACTCCCAGATCAATCACCATTGAAAATCCTATGAAGGTCATTATGAGTTGGACCCAACTTGACAGAACCCAACAACAACAACAGCAACAACAATTTTATAATTTTCTATGCTATAAAAAATTATAATTTGGGTTCTTGTCAACTCATTAATATCATGGCTCTTATTTTGTGAAAAAAATATTTTTAACATAAAAAGATCACTTTATTTTAAAAGTCAAAAGCAACCTGGTAAAAACTTATTCCAATTAAAATGAGATTAGTTAATTGGCACTATCTTAATTCTAATTGATAAGAATTCATAATGACAAGGTCCTTATATGAGATTATATGGTAGGAAATACCTAAGGTAATCTTTCTGAGTATAATATGAAATTGAAACAGTCTTATTTCTTCCAAATTAAATCCAAATTTCCTGGGGGAAGTACAGTCTAAGTTATCTGAATGTAAATTGGTTGGCTTTTTATTTGAATAATGTTCAACACTAGCATTCACCTATATGCAATTTCAGAAGTTTAAAGTCAAGGAAATCACTTATAATCAAAGGCATTTGGAAAAGATGTGCAACAATGAAATTTTAATTTGTATTCCCTTATAGGATAATAGGAAAATTTTGATAAGATGGCGGTGGCAGTAAAATATGATACTTTTATTAATCAGCAAACAAATTCTTGTTAGATTTTATTCTAACTAGACATTTTTAGTATGGTAGACAAGTTAAGTTCAGAGTGTACTCCTCTGCAGAAGCAAGAGTGTGAAATGAATGTGCAATTTCAAGTGAATGTAATATAATTGGAAAGTCCTTGGTAAATCGTTGACAACAGAAAAGACATTAAAAACCCAGCCATCATGCTCTTAAAAAATCAAATTCTATTAAATGCAAACCCTGAGAAAATCAACGAACTCAGTCACAAAGGTAAAATAGGGAGATTGAAGTGGTCAATACTTCACAGCCCCATGAGCTCAGCTCTATGATTTGTTTAGGAACAGTGACCTTGGTGGCAGGAAATTGAAAGTCAGATACTCCTTCAAAGATTGTTTCTTACTGTGCCTTATTTAACAAGTAATTGTAGTTGCACAACCATAGACCTTGCCTGCAGATGAATTGCTACTCATGCAATGCAGCGGCGTCCACTGCTAATGAATATATAGAATCTAAGCATGGAAATAGACATTGTTAGACAGAGGTCAGACTGTCCTTCAATGGCTTCCTATCTAACTCAAAATTGAAGCTCAAGTTCTTCTAATGACCTACAAGGCCACTATGGGGCTCCCATTGCCTCTCTGAGTTACTCCTCAATTACTCTTCCCCTTGCTCACTCTGTTCCAGCTGCACTGGTTCTCTATTCCTACAACTCACCAGACATGCTTGGGCATTTAGGTAGGTATTCTTCCCCTTGCCAGAAATGTTCTTTGCCTAGTTAGCCACACAGCTTGCTTCTTTACCTTAGGTTTCTACTCAAATATAAGTTAGTCAACTTTGTTTTACTTGATCATTTCACTATAAGTAAACAACCATTCATTGTTCAATTTTCTCATATTTTGCTTTACTTCTCTCCATACTACCAATGAGTTTTAATGTACTATATATTTTACTTATTTTAATGTGTTTCTTAAATGTGTTCTTTTAACCAAATTTAGTTTCCTATAGATATTTAGGTGGACAGGTTTTCAGCTGAGCTTCCAGAATAAGATAGACTAGAGAGTAGGACCTGGCAAGCCACTCCCGAAACAACTAGCCATTGAAAACCCTATGGATAGCAAAGAAACACTGTCAGATACAGTGCCTGAAAATGAGGCCCCCAAGTTGGAAGGCACTCAAAAGACTACTGGGGAAGAGTTGCCTCCTCCAAGTAGAGTCTACCGTGATGACGGAAAAGGACTAAAGTCCCAGGGTGCTCAACTTGCTGACATGGCACAACTCAAAATGAGGAGAAACAACTGTAAACATCCATTAATAATTGGAACATGGAATGTACGTAGTATGAATCTAGGCAAGTTAGAAATTGTTAAAAGAGAAATAGATCGCATAAACATTGACATTCTAGGCATCAGTGAGCTAAAATGGACCTGCATAGGCCATTTTGAGTCAGACAATCATATGGTCTACTATGCTGGGAATGATAAACTAAAAAGAAATGGGGTTGCATTAATCATCAAAAAAGACATTTCAAGATCTGTCATGAAATACAATGTTGTCAGTGATAGAATAATATCCATATGCCTACAAGGAAGGCCAGTTAATATGACTATTATTCAAATTTATGCACCCACCACCAAGACCACAAATGAAGAAAGGGAAGACTTCTATCAGCTTCTGCAATCTGAAATAGATCAAACATGAAATCAAGACATACTGATAATCACTGGCGACTGGAATGCAAAGGTGGGAAACAAAGAAGAAGGCCCAGTAGTTGGAAAATATGGTCTTGGTGACAGAAATGAAGCTGGAGATCGCATGATAGAATTTTGTCGGACCAATGACCTTTTCATTGCAAATACATTTTTTCAACATCATAAACAGAGACTATACACATGGACTTCACCAGATGGAACATACAGAAATCAAATTGACTACATATGTGGAA
>VMDO01029122.1:0-23046 GCA_007922755.1 Pedetes capensis
CAATTTGTCTCTGAGTTCATTTTTTACTTTAATTACCAACCTAACACTCATGTGATAATTTAATCTAGAGATTGTTAGCAAAACCCTGATGTAATCCATCAATGCTACAAACTTCCTTGTCTTTTTTCTGACCTTTCATAAGATTTAGTGAATTGTAATTCTGTATAAAAAGGCTGAGCTATCTGGAAATAAACGGAACAAGGTCACACGGCCTCCGAGCTGCTGTGTGTGTTACCCATCACCGACTCCTCATCTGCCTTCGGGAATCCCTGGATTATAGGATGCAGCTGGTCTGCAGCAGTAAGGGTTGAACCTTTCTGTGAAAATTAACTCAGGCATACTGAAAGAAGCCCTCAGCATAAACGAATAACTCAGGTGGAGGGAGGAAGCTTTCCAGCCACAAATGACAAGCTGGGAAACAGGAGGGAGCCTGACAGATAAAGAAGATTGTGGTGCTGAGTGTGTCTGTCTAGCACATGTATCGCCCTGGGATCATCCCCAGCACCACATGGAAGAAGAAAAAAAGTGTTCTAGTCAAAACGACAATTCATTTGAGAGGAGAAGTTTTGCCATAAATAAAATAAAAATCAGGAGATAAAAGTTTCCAGTCATAACTCAACTGATAGACAAAGGTTTCAGTCAGGAATAACCATTCAGAGGACAAAGTAGGATTCCAGTTATTAAAGAAAATGCAGTTGTAGGGGACCGGCCTAGAGAGGCAGTTTTGCCTCGAGGTCTTTCTAGACCTGCTGTGTCTGATACTCCTTCCAAGGCAGTAACCTCTGCCCTACATCCGGGAACTCCTGGGTGCGGAGCATCCCAAGATGGCACTGGCATCTACTCCTCTCCTCAGACCTCTTGACACCTGATTGGCTATTCCCAAATCACCCAAAGGCTCCTGATTGGACCATTTGGGAACCACCCCAGGCCCACCTGCATCCTCCACTGAGTGCGGCCAGCCGGCCAGCTGGGACAGGGGTCAGATGGAAGAGTAGTGAGGCCCTGGCACAGCGGTTTCTCTGATGGCCCCCAGCAGGGCTCCCCCACTGGCTTCTTGGTTCTCTTTCTGAGGGTTTCTCAGCAGCGCCCTGTACCCAGGGGCTCCAGGACCCCCACTGATGTTAACACAGCCTTGGTCCATGCCGCTGCCTCCTGACAGGCCTCCCAGGCTCGTTGCCCCAACGCAGGTCCCAGGAGCTGCTGCTGCAGGCTTCTGGGAACCGGGCTCCCTCTGCTGGACATTCAGTTCCTCTGCATCTCAACCCTGGGGTTTCCTTCTGAGGATGGAGTGGGTCCTGGAACCCATCCTGGCGACAGGTCTCCCTGTTGGCTGGTTTGATGAACCAGCAGGCAGCTCATCCAAGGTGGGCCCGCAGCCCTCCCAAGGAATTCTCTCCCACCGCCTCCCATCCTGTACACCTGCAGACCGTCAGAGCCCTGCCTTCTCAGGGGCCTGTTGGGCCTGCACAGCACGTGAGCACAGGTGGAACGATCACAGGAAAGGGCCAGGTTCCTGCGACATGGGATCCTCGTCAGACAGCAGAGGCCTCCAGAAGTGGGGGATCCACTTGCTGCGGTGCTGCACCACAGAGGCAACTGTGGAAAAGCCTGTCGCGTCGGGAGGCCAGAGGCAGACAAGCTTTGTGGCGAGGTCAGCCTCTGCAGAATCCTCCCGGCTGCAGTGCCCACTGGGGGATTTGTCCTTCCTCTCCCAATAGGGAGGGTGCCCCCCACATGACGTTCACTTTTCCGGTTCCAGGGAGAGAGAGGAGATTGGCTGCTCTCTTGACAGCTGTCTCCAGTGCCTTTGGTGACGTCAGGTCACTCTCACACCCGCGTGGCACATTTTGCAACCCGCACACTCCATATCCTTCTCATAACAGTGGTTTCAACACCAGGGTCCCTCACCGTGTGTGGGGCTCTGTCCTGCTTGGAGGGTCAGGAACTTGCGCTCTGATACTCACTCTGTGGGTGTCCCTGCCCTGGGTGGGCTGCCGCTCAGCCTGGGCTGGGTTGTAAGAGGCAGGTCGCCCCTAGGGTCCTGCAGGGCTCAGCCCAGAGATGGGGACCATGGGTGGATGATGGGCCCTGCCTGGGCTGCCCCGTCCCTGAAAGGCCACGCTCCCGGGTCTGAGGGGGCCTCTGTGGCTTTGGAGGGTGGCCGAGGTCATGGTGGTCACAACTGTGGGCCACGCGTCTTCAGGGTGTGATCTTCCCAGGTGCCATCGGCTGAGGGGAGAGGGGTTCGACCTGCATCAGCCCAACAGTAGACCGAGAGCCGCAGTCTCCCCAGAGCCCCCTAGGACTCAACCAGGTGCCTGTGTGACAACACCTGACACCTGGCCCCGGAAAGGAGGGACACTGGGGTGAGACTGCAGGAGATCCCGGGGGGTCATGAGGAGCTGAGCTGGGCATGTGCAGGTTCAGGGAACTCCTGACCGAAGGTGTGGGTCTCCCCAAACCCTCCACCAAGCTCACCAGGAAGGGCTGCACACCACCACAGCCACGGCATTCCCCAGGGCTCCCAGCAACCTCCACGCCAGGGCAGAATAGCCCTCACGGGAAGGACAGTCCAGGGCCTGGGCTAAGGGGCGGCTGTTGCCTCTCCAACCACTATTGTTCTGGAAACACCTCAGCTCCCAGCGGGTTCTTCAGGCAGTGGAGACAGCCAGCCAACATTTTCTCTTTTCTTTCCATTTCTTTTTTTCTTTTCTTTAAGACAACATATCATTCTGTGACCCTCCAGCCTCCGCCTCCCGGGTGCTGGGACTACAAGTGTGTGCCATCCTGCCTGGCGGAGACTTGCCATCTTTAATGGGGTGAACGGTGGTTCCCCAAAGACATGCTAAGTGCTACCCCCTGGAATTTGAAAGCTACTTTGTTTGGAAACAAGGTCGTCACAGATTGGAATCAAGGATCTGGAATCAAGGAGGTGAGATTATCTTGGATTTAGGGTGAACCCCAACTCACTGAAAAGCATTCTTGTAAGAGGAAGGAGAGGGAGACTTGAGCCCCAACACAGAATGGTGATGTGAGAAGGACAGGAGGCAGAAGGATGCCCTATGTACTTAGGAGCACTGAGGGCTATGTTGGCACAGGGAGCTGGGAACCTGGGGCCAGGGTCTCCTGAACCCCACTGTGGTCTTGGCATCCAGCCTCCAGGTGGTGAGAGGAGGGACTGCCTTTCTAAGCAGCGCTTGGCCTCGCTTGCTCACTGCAGCCCCAGGAAACCAGGCTGTGTGCAGCCATAGGTCCCCTGCGCACTGCTGGAGTCCCAGACTCCCTGGAAAGCAGGGGTGACCAGGCCTGGCCGGGATCTGGGCTGCGCCACCCACCCACACCGCTCCTGCTGCCTTTTCTTGTTTCCCTTCTGCACGCCCTCCGCGTTTCTCCTGGACAGGCCCTCTCTCCCAACCCACCCACCCCGTCCACAGCCTGAGTTTTGTCCAAACAAGGCTCTGGTGTCCCCCTAGGCCAAGCCTCTGACTAAGGGGACCTGGGGCTCTCTAACCTGCCAGGCCTGCCGTGGGGCAGAAGGTATTGGAGGGACCTGTGGGATTCCTGACTCTGCAGGCTTGCATTGTGAGCTTGGCACCTCCTCCACAGGGCAGGGGCACTTCCTGGCTGTAGAGGGGAGATGGTGAATCCTACCCCCACAAGGCAAAAAGGTGGGCCATTCCGGGATTCGATGTGTGCTCGCTCCACAGCCCCGAATCCCTCGGGGCCTCCTCTGTTTGTAGCTGTCCCTCCTCCTCCGGAGCTGGCTCTTGGAGCCTCCACAAGGGCTTGCATGAGGAGGGGACTGAGAACACCGGGGCTTCTCCAGCCCCAACCCATCCACCCACCCATCCCCACCACCTGCCAAGCTCTTATGCTTCCTACCCAGTGACCACTGAGGCTAGAAGTTTCTCAACCATCTACAAACTTCACTCCCCACCCGACCACCAGTGAGCGCAGACTCTGTCCCCGCCCCCCGCTCCCTGCTGTCCGTCTTCCCCAGGCAGAGTGCTTGGCCGTGCTCCTGACGACAGTCACCTCCCTGACACTGCCACCCAAGCAGCTCCTTCAAGCTGGGCACTGGCTCCCACCAGCTCTGGAGGGCCTGACGCCAGGCAGCTGCGGGAATGAAGCCCACTATGCCAGCTGTGGTAGCCTGGTGGCCCTGGCCTACATGCCTGTGAGAGGATGGTGACTGGGCCATGTGGACACTACAGCCACTGGCCGCTCCGGGGTTCACCTCAGGGTGGCCCCCGTGGACTCAGATCCTCACAGTCATCTGTGTGTCTTGTGCACAAGGCGCCAACTGCCCCTTTCGTGGACAGTCTTCCCAAGGGTGTGTGTGTGGCCCACAGGCTCCCTGCAGAGCCTGGCAGACAGGGCCCCCACATTCAAGGTCCCCAGCTATGACAGAGCCCACTGCAGGTGCAGCAGTGCTGACCCCACCTGTCACCCGTGGGACATGGGGGTCAGCATGACACCCCTGAGCCTGCCAAGCCATGAGCAATGCCCTGCGCCTCCGACCTGCAGTCCCGGGTCCTGTGCCAGGGCCAGGAGGTTTTGCCCGCATCCAGATGAAGATCAGACACTTCACGCCTGCCACTTCCAGTGGTGGGGGAGGCCCAGTCCTGCCCACGACGGGACTCTGCTAATGGGCACCCTGCTGGGTTCTCGGAGACCACCTGGCCAGGGCTGCCAGGAGATAGTCTGACGTCTCCCCTGCCCATCCTTTCCCTGACTGCCTGGCTGGAGATGTGGGTGCTGTCCCTGGTGGGAGGTGGTGATCTGGCAGTGTGGACGAAGAGGAGGCCGGAAGGTTGCTCAAAGCTCTGCTGCTGCAGTGCTAGGGGACACTGGCCAGACGCACATGAAAGAACAAGGGGGCTGTGGCTAAGTTGCTCAGATGTCCCATGTGTGGAAGAAATGCTGTGCCACGGTGAGGTGGCCCAGGGCCAGGGCACCCCTGTGTACACAGAAGGGCAATGAGCAAGCTGACCATGCTGGAGCAGTGAACTCTAGGGGTGGTGGTGTTCTCTGCTGAGGGACACTCTGTGCGGGGCCCTGGGGGACCTGGGACTGTAACACAGGGCCCAGGGTGTCTGGGTGGACAGCTGCCAAAGCAACACCACGCTTGTCCAGACCCTCCGAGCCAGTAGCCATGTCTGTTACCCCTGCCAAGAACTAGAGTTAATGCCCGCACAGTCGTGTGGGGACACGCTGGACCCTGGGAGAGGGAGGGGCCAAGCCCAAGGAGCTGCCAGAGGGAGCAGCCAGGCCCCCTGCCCCCAACAGGCCAGGGCAGCTAGGGGTGGAACCGGGGTGCAGCTGAGGTGGGATGAGAGCTTTCAGGGCCGGAGGGGCTCGCTGCGGGCACACCCTCTGCCCAGGTGTAGACCTGCGGCTCGTGCTTCTGACCCTGGCCTTCTGCCACGGGAGGGAGGTGCGGCCATGGGAAGTGGAACTGGCCTCCCATGGTGGCACAGCAACACATGCGGGGCCAGGGCCCGAGGGCCACGTGGTTCAGCCGGCGGGCCTGGCCCTGTGCACAGGGAGGGCAGCGGGCAGCCCTGGCCCTGACCTCAGGCCGCCATGGCCCCGCGGCCAGAGCCCCTCATCCAGGGCTGAGGGCCATGGCTGTGGCCACCAGCAGGCAGGACGAGTCCTCTCATCTCCCAGGGCAGCCGTGGCCCACTGAAGCTTCCTGTGGTGCTCGCTCTGCTGTGCCTGGGGAGCCTCCTGGGGCTGCCTCCCTGCCCACCCCAATGACATCCCACAGCCCCTGCAGGACAAGAGGAGGCCACGGACGAGCAGGGGCTCTGCAGGGGTTCCCAGCCCTACCTGCTCCTTTCACTATCACAGGCCCCAGAGCCCCGTTGGCCGCAGGGCCTTGGCAGATAGCCCTTCCCCATCCTGATGGGCCAGCAGCCATTGAACAGGGGCTGCACAGTAAGGCAGGGTGTCCTCGGCCCTGCTGGGGCCTGGCTTCTGGCTGCCAAGTCCAAGCCACCATTATCCCTGTGGGGCACGTACCTCCTGATCTGGCCCAGATGTTCGGACAGGCGGCGGTGCCATGCACACAGATATTAAACACAATTCACTCGGGCCCCTTGGGTGAGGGGCATGGGCTCCTGTGGCCCTCAGGACACTGGTGGAAATGGGAGAAAGGAAAAGCCTTGGGCGCTTTTGCCTTCCAGGGGCAAACACCCGTGTTGGTGGTCTCAGTGGTCACGAGGAGAGAGTTCTTGCTTCGTTGATTCAGACTGAGAGCAAGTTCTTTCCTTGTTGATGGTCACAGCAGGGAGAGCGTTCTTTCCTCACCGAAGGTCCAGGCGAGAGAATGAGGAGAGCTGTTTCTTCATTGGTGGTCCAGGCGAAAATGGGATCTTTCCTTGTTTGGTGGTCAAAGATCTGGGCCAAAAGGGGCCTTTCCTTGGTGTGCAAAGGTCCGGGCGAAAAAGGGTTGAGCTGCCGCAGTGCATCTCCTTATATAGCTCGCCCACGGAATGGCCTGAGCCAATCAGCTTTGAGTTCAATTGTCCAATCAGGTTCGGGGGATTTGTGTACAAACATCCAACCAAGTTACTTTCATTTTCCCTAGATTTCTAATTTACAAACCAGATCTTCAAAGGCCGTTTTTCCCAGTTTTGCCAATTTCCTCCCAGTTTCTCCCTACATATCCCATTGCCCCTGGCCCCAGGAGGCCATCCCTGAACATGACCACGACTGTGCCTCTCCCAGCAGGGCCAGAAGGGGCTCATCTGTCTGCCTGGAGCTCAGGGTCCCTTCCCGCTAATTGGGGGCCCCTAGGACCTTGGCCCACTTGATGTCCATGCACACCCACGCACCCCCACCTGCCCTGATGCAGGCCTGGGAGGAGCAGGGCTTGGCTGGCCACGCCCTCCTCCCCAGGCCTGGACTGAGACTTGGTGCCCTGCCTGCCTGCCTGCTTCAGTGGACGGTGCCGCCCTCTGGTGGCCTGAGGCAGACCCACTGGACGCAGAAGGCCAGAAGACACTTTCTAGGAAATGAGATGTCCATGGTGGACCCCCAAGCTCTTCATCTGCAGGGCCTGGGCTCTGACAGCCGCCCCGTGTGTCCGCACCCCCTCCCGTCTGGCTCGCCTGTCCGTGCCTTCCGCTCCCCCAGTGCCCTTTCTCCTTGCTGTCCCACTCTGACAGCCGCCCCCTGTGTCCGCACCCCCCTCCTGTCTGGCTCTCCTGTCTGTGCCTTCTGCTCCCCCAGTGCCCTCTCTCCCTGCTGCCCCAGGCCCGCTGCTCTCTGTCCAGGCACATGGACACCGGGCACCATAGCAGCAGACCAGTGGTCCTCGCCCTCTCCAGCACCAAGTCCTCGAGGGTGAGCGCCCTCAGATGCTTTCCACTCCCTTGGGGGGTGTGAGGGCCGTGTGCCTCCTGCCCTTACTTCCTGGCCAACGCTGCTGTCCTTGCCCATGTGTGGTGGCGCCTCGCATGGCCATGGCAGGGCGGGCCTCTTCTGAGTTTGTTCCAGCCCATGGGCCCTGTGAGGGCCACCGGTACCTGGGCTGGCGCAGGTTTTCACCGTGTGAGGATCGCTTCCCAGACTTTCTTGTCCTGCCCAGCAGAAGCAGTCACCCCTGGGCCTGGGCAGGGGTCTCTTGGGACTCGTTCCCCTTCCTGGGACCCAGCCCTGCCTGCCTTCCATCCCCCAGGGGAGGAGGAGGGGACCGAGACCTCAGGGCCTCGGCTGGGCTGCCGCCCTGACCTGGGGTGTTGGCCTAGAGTGGCCCCCGAGACCACCTCCACTACACGTTCACCCTCCCGCAGTGTGCAGAGGCCGGAGCGGAGGGAGCTCCAGCAACGAGGGCTCTGGGGGAGGAGCCACACCCCAAAGGCGTCAGCATCTCTCAGCCGTCCCCGCAGCCCGCCCCAGGAGCTGCTGGGCCCCAGGACAAGGGAGGCCCCTTTCAGCTGCCCCCAGGCCCAGTGCTACCACCCAGGAAAGCAGTGCCACGATGCCCTCACCACCTGGTCCCTGCCTGTGTCATAGCCGGCTGAGTGGGTGGGGCCGGGCTTCCTCCCAACGCGTGTGACGCCGCAGCCGCCCGGCAGCCTCTCACTGACGAGGGCTGGCTGGGTCTGGGCTTCGCCGGCTTTCCTTTTAGCAGCCAGACTGTAAGCAGCTCGGCCCTGCGACCACCTTGGTCACAGCCCCTTGACGTGGCCGTGGCAAGAAGCCCCCACGGAATCTGGCACGGCTTCATTTATGGAACCAGCTGTCCTGGAATCACAGGGCATCCTGGCAATTCCTTACAGGCCAGATTTGGCCCAAGGGCCACCGTCTACCAACCCTTGGTCCAGGCAAGCAGGAAAGCCTTGCCCTGGGCACAGCAGCTGCTCCAGGTTCCTGAGGCTCCTGAGCTTGAGTTCCTGTGGCTCCCAGCAGCACATCTACCCTGAGGGGTCCGGCAGCATCTTCTCTGACCCCGAGAGGAACAAGGAAGCATGGAGCCTTGGGGCCACCCGAGGGAGGTTGGCTTGAAGCGGGCACACATAGGCAGCACAGAGGGAACACGGGCCAGACCCCATCACTTCCCTGGATAAAAAGCTTCCCTGGATAAAAAGAGAAGCTTTCACTCCTAGCCATGAAGAGGTGAGTCTACTTTCCTCCTTGCCACGTTGTTGTTGTTAGGTGCTGCCAAGTCGGGTCTGACTCACAGCAACCCTCTGTACAACAGATGAAACCCTACCTGACATTGTGCCATGCCTCGTACTATGTCAGGTCTTCTCTGCTATTCACAGGATTTTTTATGGCTGATGGTTCTGGGAGTGGGCTACTGGGTCCTTCTCCCAAGCCTACAGCACCCAGTGTTCCCAGGCGTTCTCCCATCCAAGGACTAACCAGGCCCGACTTTGCTTAGCTTCCAAGGTCTGACGGGATTTGACGTCAGGGTGGTACAGCTGCAAGTCTCCTTGCCATAAGTAACCAGAAAACCAGGCAAGGCACAAAAGAGCCATGGCAGACATTGGCAGTAGCAACAGGACAGAGGCCTAGAGAGTAGGCAGAGGCCAGACTCAGAATCCCACCACAGAGACATGGCTGACGGAGGGCTGACAAAGGGGACCAAGCCCAGCTCAAGCGAGCTCTCCACAGAGGGTGTCAGCTATCGTCACGGTAGCAGAAAAGCCAACCCACATAAACTTACAGGTAAAAGATTTACTGGAAGATGACAGTTAGAGAGTCAGTCCTTACTGGTGGCAGACCCTGTGGCTGACATCCTCACGGCACCACGGTGCGTGAGACAGACTGCTTCCTGAAACTGCGCATCCTACGTAAAAACCTCTAAGGTCCTTCCCCCAGTGACTCAATTCTGTCAAGCTAGATACCCCCTCCCAAGGTTCCATAACCTTCCAGGACAGCGCCACCGCCTGGGGACCCAATGTTAAAGCATGTGACCTTTGAGGGACACTGTACATGCAAACCATGACACTCTGCCCCTGGCCCCAAAGGTCTATGGCCACCTCATAAAGCAAAATGCATCTAATCCAACTTTAAAAATCTTAGTCTTAATCATACTTCAAAGTCCAAGCCTCCACTAAGTCTCCATTGAGTCTCTACTGAGACGCAAGGCAAACTTAGCCGTGGTCCTCTGAAGAACAGAAAGCAGGCTACGCTTCCAACATGTAATGGTGCAGAGCAGGCGTTTCTTGCTGCACAAAGGAAACTCATTGGTTCAAGTCTGGCAAGCACACACGCAACACCATCTGGAAGCTGGCGTCGTGGAACCGGAATAGACTTGGGCAGCTCTGCCCCTGTGGTCCCGTCATTTACAGCACACATGGCCCGCACAGGCCGGCTCCACCTCTTGCCGGCTGCCTCCCCCAGCAGAGGCTTCATACAGCTGGCATCTCCAACATCCCAGCTCTCCACTGCTGCTCAGGCTCCACGGGCAAAGTTTCATGCATCAGTTCTTCAGGGGCTCTCCAGAGGGCACCCGACCTTAGTACACACTACTGGCCTCGCATGCTGTCTTCTGAAACCTTGGTGGCTGTCCCTTATCTCTTACATTCTGCGTGCCTACAAAACCAGCGCCACACAGATGATAAGAGTTGTTGCTAGCTCAAAAGGTAGCTGGGCCTCTTTGGACCACTGCTGCGGTAGCAGCCTCTGTATACCCCGGCCAAGAAATCCTTTTCCAGCCAAGCATCCCAGAGACACTAGATTTTCAGACACTCCCTTTACAGATGGGTTTTAGACTTAAAGCCTTAAGTCTTAATGAGAGGGATCTGGCCAAGTCCTGTGCCTCTAGGCCATGTTTTTGTTTGTTTAATTGGTGTTCGTCTCTTTAACAAGCCTACAGCCTAGCTCTGTGGGATCCAATCAGTCAGATCTCAGAAGCTAAGCAGGGTAGGGCCTGGTTAGTATTTGGATGGGAGAGTGCCCGGGAACACCAGGTGCTGTAGGCTTGGGAGACAGCCTGGCAACCCACACCCAAAAATCAATCTGCCATTGAAAACCCTATGAACAGCAGAGAAGCACTGGCAATAGTGTTTCGCCTGTTGTATGTAGGGTTGCTATGAGTCGGATACCTAACAACAACAACATCTCTTTAACAATTATGGCCTCCTTGTGAGAATAGGGTTCGATATAACTTTAGCAAAGCCCTCACGGCTATGGCTTCTTGACTCTAAACTGTACATTTTCCCAATCTTTCTGTTCCGCTGTTTTCTCTATTTTTCCATAAATCTTGCTGAACACAGCAAGTAGCAATCAACATATCCTGTCTTCACGGTATTTCCTTCACCTTGTTAATTAGTTCATTTCCTTTAAATTCAGCCTCACTCAAATCTTCAGGATATGGGCAGATCGCAGTCTTTGCTCCAGTAAAAACACGGCCCACCCTCTAGTCTGGTGCCCAACAGAGCCTCATTTTCCTTTGAAGCCTATGAGTCCTGTCTGCATTTCTCTCAGCAGTGGTGGTCGCATCTTCCTCTTGTTAGGGAGCTCGCTTAGGCATCAGCAGGCAATTGGAGGAAAAGTTGTTGTTAGGTGCCACTGAGTCCAACTCAGCGACCCTATATGGTTTTCAATGGCTGATTGTTTTGGGATTGTTTTGGGGAGTGGACTGCCACATCCTTCTCTCATTTTTGTGGTGCTGGGGATCAAACCTGGGTCCTCAGAAGGTGCAGAGCAGTGCTGTGGGGCTGGGGTTTAGCTCAGTTGGTAGAACGCTGCTCTGCACTCTCTGAGGACCTAGGTTAAATCCCCAGCACCACAAAAACAGGAAGAGGACATGGCAATCCACTTGCGCAGCAATCCCAAAACAACCAGCCATTGAAAATCCTGTGAGGGTCGCTGTGAGTCAGAACCGACTCGACAACACCTAACAACTATAATTTCTGTATCGTTTATAAATTCTTTTATAAGCCGAATACAAGGATTGAGGTTTGGCTGCCAGATTTCCAGACCTATGCTCTCGACCTGCCTTGCCTCGCTCCCCGTGTCTCCTGATAACACTCTCACCAACACCACCCCTCAAGCCCTCCAGGGCTCCCCTCTCCCACAAATCCAAATTCTCCCATCTTTTCCCACAAACAAGTTACAAGGGCCTAAGAACCACATGGGAGAAGGGCCTGGCAATCCACTCCTGAGGCAATCCCGAAACAGTCAGCCATTGAAAACCCTATGGGAGCCGCTATGAGTCGGATACGACTCGATGGCACCTAGCAACAACAACAAGAACCACATAGTTAGGTTTCTGCACTGCAACAGCCCCACTCTCTGGTATCCCTTTTCTGTACTAGCTGCCATTGCTGCAGCAGAAAAACCAACCCAAACAGACACAGGAAAAGAGGTTTGCTGGGAGCTCACAGTTAGAGGATCAGTCCGTAACAGTGGCAGGGCAGGCAGGGTGGCAGCCGAGGCAGATGTCCTTGTGTGTCACAGGGCGTGAGGCAGAGAGAGCTTCCCAGAACTGCAGGTCTCAGGGAGAAGCCTCCAAAGGCCTGCCCCCAGAAACTCATTCCCAACAAGCTAGAGTCAGTCCACCTCCTGAGGTCCCACCGCCTCCAGGACTGGGCTACCAGCTGGGGACTCAACGTTAAAGCACACGCTCTTTGGGGGACATTTTATATTCAAACCATGACAGAGGGAGAACAGAGGTCAGCAGAACAAGGAGGCTGGAATTTGGGGTGCGGTACCTCAGAGTGGGGAAGCCGATACAGAGGAATCTAGACAGCTGCACAGGCCCCTGAAGACCCGGGTGAGCACGGACGCAGGCACGTGAGGCAGTGCTCCTCAGAGCCAGGCAGCAAATCCCGGGAGAAGACCAACTACCGGGAAGCTGCAAGGGAAACCCTGCGCGGGCTGTTCCCAGGGCAGACACCGCCTGTGTTCCCGCCAGTAGAGAAAGGGGGCCTCAGGATTCAGACAGCAGGCAGCGCACTTTCTGACTAGGACACCAACCCCCAGGACGGGTGCTCCACACCTTCCTGAAGCTTGAAGACAAGTTTCGAAAGCACCACAAGCTCACCGTGTCTGGCAGCCAGTGAAAAATTTCTAGACATGGAAAGTAGCAAATTGAGACCTACAAACTGGAGGAAAGAAAAACCACCCAGTGCAAAGAATCCAGGAACAATAAAGATGGTGCAGTGAACAAACAAGAACAGGAAAGGGCTTCAGTACTTCTCCTGCTCAAGGATGTAAAGGAAAACATGAAAATAATGAGTGAAATGATGACATAAGTCAAAAAGAACTTTTAGAAACGAGAAGTCTACGAAATGTAAATCTCACTGGATTAAGATTAGATATTGTAGGGAGAAAAAAGATCAGCAAACTTGAAAACAGGAATTTAAACTGCCCACACAGAAACAAGAAGACAAAAAAGGTTGAAGAGAATGAACAAATGCTTAGAAGACCTGTGACAGTAACAAATGGTGTAACACATAGATCAGGAGTTCTAGGACGAGGCAGAGAAAGGCGCAGAATGAAGAAAAGAAAAATGGGCAACACTTTCCTGTATTTGATGAAAATTATTCCACAGATCCAAGCTCAACAAACTCTAAACAGTTTAAACACAGAAATACACAGTCACACCCAAGCATACCATAACGATACCAGTGAAAAACTTTTTATTAAAGAGAAAAATCTCAAAAGCAGTCAGGGGATGAAACACATTATGTAAACAGAACAATCCCATGGACTTCTCTTCAGAAACCATGCAAGCCAGAAAATAAAGGAATGACGTGTCTATAAAAAGAAGGCAGTGAAGGAATGAGTGGGAGAGGTAGGAAAACTGAGGCACAGAAGTATTCAGTGACCCAACTGAGGTTACAGGACCTGAAAGCTGTAAAACCTTGGATTTAATTCTAGGATGGGTGCTAGAATTTACTCTGCTTGTAACCAGGAAGAACATGTAACTGTGTGAGTGTATGTGTTTCTGTCCGTGTATGTCTGTCTGTACAGGGCTCTGTGTGCATCTTTATCTCTCGTCTCTGTGTCTGTGTGTGTGTGCGCACGCACATATATACGCAGGCATTAAGGAGTTGGCAGGTAGGTATTTCTTTGAAAATCTGCTTCTTTGTCCACGATTGGTTATGTGCTTGGGTTAGAAATTGCCTGGGAGCCGGGCGTGGTGCACGCCTGTAATCTCAGGGGCTCAGAAGGCGGAGGCAGGAGGATCGCAAGTTCAAGACCAGAGGCAGTCTGCATAACTTAGCAAGACCCTGTCTCAAAAAAAAAAAAAAAAAAAAAAAAGGGCTGGGGGCGCAGCTCAGTGGCCCAGCACTTGCAGAGCATGCAGGCACGAGGCCCTGGGTTCAACCCCCAGTACCACAAAAATAAAAAATAAAAAAAAAAGAAAGAAAGAAAGAAAGAAATTGGCTGGGGATGCTGCTCTGTGGTATAGTGCTTGCACAGGCCCTGAGTTCATTCCCTAGCATGGCAAAAGACAGACAGAAGGAGGGAAAGAAGGAAGGACAGATGGAGGGAGGGTAGGAGGGATGGAAGGAAGGAAGGAGGATTTCGTTTGAGGAGGAGATGTGAAACCATTTCCATGTTCTTTGCAGTTTAGGAGGGCTCAGGTTCCAGCTCCAACCAGGGTGGTCCTTGGCTGTAACTCCCTACTTCTCGTCAGAAAGCAGGAGTATCTCCCAGGTGCTAGCACCAACCAGGGTGGCCCCAAACCCACCGTGGCAATCAGGACTGCAGAGGGTGGGGCTGCCACCACCCTGCTTATAGGGCAGCGGGAGCAGCTCCCAGGTGCTAATTCTGACTGGGGTGACCCTGGCCCCACTGCTAACAATTGGGGCCACGGAGGCCAGGGCTGCCACTGCCCTGCTTCTTGTCAGGCAGTAAGAATGGCTCCTGGGTGCCACACTGGCAATTGTGACCACAGATGACAGAACAACTGCCACCCTACTTACTTGGCAGTGGAAGCTGCTCCCAGGTGCCAGCTCCAGTGAGTTAATGAACCCCCCCACCACCAAGGCTTGGGCCCATCGTGGGTGGTGGGGTCACTGCCCTGCTTCCTCAGGTCCCATGCCAGCCCTCACTCCTGCCTTCCTGTCCTCACCACCGCCATCACCGCCACTGCTGCCCTTCAGTTTCCTTTCTTTCTTTTCTCCTTCCTTTCTTCCTTCCCTCCCTCCCTCTCCTTCCTTCCTTCCTTTTCTTTTTTTTTTGTGGTTCTGGGTTGAACCCAGGGCCTCGCGCTTGCATGCTCTGCAAGTGCTGGACCACTGAGCTGCACCCCCAGCCCATTTTTTTACTTTTTGAGGCAGAGTCTCGCTAAATTACGCAGGCTGCCTCTGGTCTCGAACTTGCGATCCTCCCACCTCCGCCTCCCGAGCCTCTGGGATTACAGGCGTGCGCCACCGCACCCGGCCAGTTTTCTTTCTTCCTTGTTACCAGCTCACTCGTGCGACTAAAAGTGTGCAGAGAGGCCACCCGAGAGAAGCCGCGTATTCAGCCTGCTGTCTCAACACCAGGGGAGGGAGCGCGGGAGGCCGTCCTCTAGCTTGCTCGCCCAAGTGAGCTGAACGGTCTTCTTGTATACCCAGAAAGGGAGTGTTCACACCTATCTCAGTGATTCTGTCATGTAAATAAAGTTCGCGTTTACACCAATCATGGCACTGCCCCTCTGCACCAGCTACCATGGTCCCTCCTCTTCGTCACCAGGAAAAGTTCAGTACAAGCTGCTTGAACCAGCTGTGGCTTGGGGATGCAGCCTGGGAGCAAGTACGCTTCTTCTCTGCGTGCCCACCCCCCTGGCTTACAACACTGAGCTGTTTCCCAAAATAGGGTGGGAGCTGGGCGTGGTGACACATGCCTGTAATCCCAGCGGCTCGGGAGGCAGAGGCAGGAGGATCACAGTCTGCGTAACTTAGCGAGACCGTGTCTCAAAAAAAGTAAAAAATGTGCTGGGGTGCAGCTCAGTGGTCCAGCACTCGCAGAGCATGCAGGCACGAGGCCCCCTGGGTTCAACCTCCAGTACCACAAAAAAAAAAAAAAAAAAAAATAGGGTGGGAGAGCCAGGGCCTCTTTGGACCCCTAATCTGCTGTTGGAATGGAGGTAGGGAGGGGTTCATGTGCTGCTCATCCACGAAGACCCTCTAGCATGATGTGTAAAGACTGAGCCCACCCTTGCCCGCTGGCCTCCTGTGGGGGCCTTGGGAACCACAGCTCGGCTCTGCTTTCCAGGTCTGACCCAGGAGTTGCAGCCCAGCAGACAGGCAGTGAGCGAGTGGCCCCTGCCGGCCCCCTACCCTGGCCCAGCCCCCAGAGCTGCGTGCCTCTGCTGGTGGCAGAGCTGCACACAGGGTCCCTGGAGCTCAAGGCAGGCTTCCTGTCGAGTAAACGCCCCAGGAACTTTTAGCGAAATTCAAAGCGTTTGAGGGATTGAAATCAGAACAAGAAATCCTGAGAATAAGTTTAAAAGTTCCAATGCAAAGGTAGCATTTAATTAAAAAATGGACACCCTGAACAAGGTACTAGTACAAAACTCACTTTAGCGTGAGACAGAGCTTGACATAATACTCTGTGAGATGCACCAATTTTTGACCCACTTATTTTGTATCTGACAATGTGAATCTTGAGACGGGAATGACATTATCAAACAAACAGCAATGGGGGAGAAATGTCCACGTGATTCCTCCTTCGCTTGACTATCAGAGGTCTGCACTGTTCCTGTGAACAATGCCAGGTCTGATCAATTGTGAAAGAAGTCATTACCTGAAATCCTTTTCTCAATTTCTGTACCATAGGAATAGTTTTTTGCACTAAATAAAACAGACTCATACCAGAAAGATACTGCTCCCTCTGAGTGATGTGTCCATCTGTCAATGATACCATCAGGTGCTTGGAGTGACTGCAGTTCCCTCCTGTTTCTATGACAGCTCTATCAATCTCTCTTTATTTTAAACAAATCTTGCTGCCATCCTGTGTCTGATCAGCCAGAGGCAGGATGGGAATAAACACGTAGATGATTCTTTACATAGACGCTAACAAAATTTGAACTATATTTTAAAAACAATGAAAATGACACAGTGTTTGCCTACTACTGTGCACTTTAAAATATAAATACGGCCCTTCTTTTAACAAAGCTTGCTGCTGTCTTTCTGGTTTGCAGACCAAGGCACTTTACAGAGGGGCTTCCAGGACGCGGCGTGACAAGGTGGTGCCACCTACTGGTTCTCCGCTGAAAGCCACAGATGGGGACGCCCAGGATCAACTGTAAGCTGCAAGCTTCCTCCTCTCTTCAAACTGCTTGTCCACCGCCAGGGACAGGGCCTGCAGGAAGCCCTCGATGGTGACGGTGGGGGCCTGGAAGGGTACATGGTCATTGTACGTGGCCCTGTGCTCAGTGGGACCACCTGGCAGCTACCAGCCCACGGACAGTGCGCAACAGCCTCAGCAACATGCAGGCCAAACACGTCTAGGCCCATGGCAGGAGGACCACGGCAGGGGCCAGCTGGGCCCACGGCAGGGGACCAGGTACGACCGCCGCTTTACTTTGCCCGGGGCAGATGTGCTGAGCTACGTAACTCCCTGCTCCCTCCATATCACGAACAGCGGCTGAGCACAACTGAGAAGAAGCTGTCAGCAACAGACCCTGGGGCGCCCCGAGGGGCTCACTCTACATCCTGGGACTGTGGGGCCCCAGAGCAAATCACTACAGCTCTGGTACCCGAAGCTCTTTCTTCCCCCAGTCAAGGGCTGCCCTGACGGCCCACGGTCACCAGTCCCTTCAGTGCTGAGCATGGTGTTCAGCATAGGGGCTGCCACTGGCTGGGCAGAGTGCGAGGTGACAGGCTGAACGCTGAGAAGGTCGTGGTATGGCTCAGGTACAATTTAGTGCTGAATTCCTCACCTCCTTACAAAACACACGTAACTAAACTGAAGGCTTGGACGTCATGGCTTGGCATCAGTCACATATAAACATGCGGCTAGCCATGACCTGAACCTATGCACATGACTCACATAACAAAAGTAAGAGTTTTTTCGCATCCCTCTCAGATCAGCTTTGACATAGACCAGGTTAAAACAACCCTTTCAAGATAAGCGTCTGGCGCCGGGTGCGGTGGCCCACGCCTGTAATCCCAGCGACTTGCGAGGCGGAGGCAGGAGGATTGCAAGTTTGAGACCAGAGGCAGTCTGCATAACTTAGCGAGACCCTGTCTTAAAAAGTAAAAAAATGGACTGGGGGTGCATCTCAGTGGTCCAGCACTTGCAAAATATGCAGGCGCAAGGCCCTGGGTTCAACCCCCAATACTGCAAAAAAAAAAAAAAAAAAAAAAAAAAAAAAAAAAAAAAAAAAAAAAAAGATCAGCATCTGCTCTGCTAGTCTTGGAGTCCTCACCAGCCTGCTACGGGGAGAGGGAGTTGGGGGCCTCCTGCGCCAATTGGGTTGGTGGGCATTTGTCACTGGCAGCAAGGGTGTGACTCCCCGCTGCGGTTCTGTGTGTGCAGAGCCCATGGCGCATGAGCACCACACAGGGCCAGGTGGGCTCTGGACACATTCTCAGCACACCAGAGATGGACACCTGTGATGCCCACGTGTCTGTGCATTTGCCTGTATGAATGTGCGTGTTGTTTGCCCTAGGGGACAGACATGACCCAGCCATCGCCTCAAGGACTCAGTGCCGGGATGCTGTGTCTAGAGACTGAGACGAAAAGTGAGGCGACATGCTGATGCCATCAGACGGGGTCCTGAGAGACTAAGACCTACAGACAGGGTGGGCGACGGAGCTGGGCACCGGGTGGTGGAAGATGGCCGTGGGACACTCACCTGGATATACAGTGCGTGAGCCAGGAAGGGGAGCTTCCTCAGGACTCGGCCGCTGAGGCCCTCGCTCTTCCTGCATGGAAGGAAGGGCGTTCAGGAGTGTCACCGCATACAGAACGTGCACATTTCAGGACCGATGGCCCTTGTCACAGTGGAGCCTGAGCCCAAAGGCTGGCCAAAGCCCGAAGCACAGCTTTGTGCAACACTAGGCACAGCCTTGGCCTCGTGAGGTGCTGCCCTCCTACTGCCCCAACCTCTCGAGTGGGGCTGACCCCCCACCCTTGGTTCCTGCTCCAAGTCAGGCCCTGGGGCCGCAGCACCTGCCTAGGAACACCAGGTGGGGGGCACGGTGCCCCAGGTATGGAGCCGCCAGCACCGGGTCCCCGATAACCAGGCTGGCTCACAGCTTCGATTTTTGTAGAAATGTCTCAACTGTCTTCTCATCCTAACTAATTTATGTCTCTCCACCTGGTACCACAAATCTCTAGCACCCGTGCATGCTTCACAGCACCCCTTCACTCAGCACCTTCCATGGATCTCACAGCTGCAGAGTAAAGCGTAAACTCCAGCCAGAAATCGGAGGCTCCCCCCAGCATGGCTCCTCTGCCCCCCAGAGCCACCATGCTGCCTCTGGGGTGACTCACCCCACCCACATGTCCCCCGGCAGCCCTGCCACTGCCCCACACTTAGCCGCAGTCCGGCTGTCTGCCCTGTTACTTCCCCTATCTGTTGTAGGACGTCTGGTGCACATTCCAGCTGTTGTCAGCGCTCAGATGCTACGTGTTCTTTGGGGGGAGGGGGCTGTGTGTCTCGGTACAGACGCGCATGTGCCCGTACACGTCCACCCCCATGGCGCAGTGAGAGCTCATCCTCGGAGCCCTCCCTGGCCTCCTGAGAAAACCACCGCGCCTTGTTACCTTGGCAAATGCATGTTTCTTGGTTACAAAGAGGAGGTCAATTTGTACCTTGAAATTTCACTCAGGAGGAGGCTCAGCTTTGACACGTTGTTTTCAATGAAGCCGATCATCTCCAGCTCTCGGAGGGTCAGCAGCTGCTGGCGAGGGTATATGATCTGGCACTGGGGGACAGAGGTGGAGGAAGTTATGACATAATCCACATGAGGCAGGGCATAGGTGCTGTGAGCAAGAGGGCAGCACAGGGCAAAGGCAAAGCTTAGGGAGGTCTGGATAGAGATTACTCAAGTGCCTAGGCACCAGGACATAAGCAACCCAGCCTCCCCAACATACAACAAAGACAGGAATGCAAATGATCAAAAAGCCAGGTGTGGTGGCACACAGCTGTAACTCCAAGCGCTCGGGAGGCTGAGGCAGGAGAAGCGAGTTGAGTTCGAGGACAGTCTGGGCGACACAGATAGACTCTGTCTCAAAAAACAAAAACAAACAAAACAAAACAAAACAAAAAACAGGAAATAAACTCTTCCAACTGGCTGCTTCTCAGGGGCTGGGGGTGGCAGTTTCGAGCCACCTGCTGCTTAGTGGAAGCAGAGCTGGGATTCAGAGCTCGGGTGTCGACTGCCTTCCAGAGGAGGCTTCCAGCCTGCTTGGTTTTAGACGTGACAGTTTAGCAGAATGAGACAAGGACCTGGGTCCCAGAAGTTCTCCTCGCAGTCCAGGTGCCTGGTAGTCAAGACACTCCCTATAAAGCAGCTGTGCTGAACAGTCCAGGTGGCACACTGACCCCTTCCACGACCAAAGTCTAACACAAAGCCTCCTTTCTCTGCACGTTTTGGAGGTTTGGTGAGGGCTGTAGAAACAGGTTTACGTTTGGTGTTCCAACCTTCCTGCCTGACTCAAGTGGCTTTCCTTCAGGTCCTGCAGCGTCCCTGGGCCCTGTTGTGCTCTGTTACCCCCCGCCCCCCAGTGGAACTCACAATGCCATGCACACGTGACAAGGGCCAAGACCTCCAGCTCCTGACAGAGTGGGTCCAGGTTCTCACCAACAGCCTCTGGACCAGCCAAGTGTCCACGACAATGTCTGAATGGCTGCACGTCATATAAAGCGCCCAAACTAAGACACCGTCCTATAGTCTCAGCTCCTAGGAAAAGCATGCAGCTCCAAGCAAATCCTCAGATTCATAGCACGGGTGGCAAATGTCACACCGCAAGGGCAGAAGGCCGCCTCACAGGTGCCTGATGATCTGACACAGCCTTGCTGCAGGCCTGAGTCACGCTGGGCTCCTTGGCAGCAAAGCTGCATTTAGTAAGATTCCATGGGTCACGTCCCCTTAGTCAAAGCTCCACAGAGCCCTCCCTTCTCTAGCTACATACAGGAGCCGGGGCGGTACTGACCCAGGCACCCTCAATAGGCTTCCACTCCTGTCTCCACCAAGGAGATCTTGTCACCTTGGAGGACAACGCCACCCTGCTGGCTGGTGGTGACGACTCCATCACGGCAATCTCTGCTCACCGCTGGTTTGCTGTGTTACCGCCCAGACTCCTTCAACTCCCAGCTCAAAGCAGGCTCCCCCGGGGCAGGATGCCAGGCGTAGGCCTGGGAACGCGGGCCTCGCATCCGCAGATGTCCTGTGGCCCAGGACCTTCAGTTTGTGCAGCCTCTGTGTGGACGACTTTTACTTAGATGAAAAGCCTGTGACCCATGCCCTTCAGGCAGATGACGCCTTGCGAACCAAGCCTGTCACTGTCCTTCCTCTTTCTAGGTAAGGAAATCCAGGCCCAAGAGGCAGGCCCAGAACCAGGAAGTGCCCAGCAGGCTGTCCCCAGCCCACTCACTAATCTGCTGCATGCTGATAGCTCCAACACTGGAAAGTGATCACACCGTGCCAAAAGAACAAAATTACTGAGTGAGTGGCCGTGACTGAAGGCCATTAGCAGAACCTGCCAGACCCTCTGCATTGCAGGTAGCTTTCTCAAAACTATGCCAATTAACTGCGAACAGGGCTGTTGTTGTTATTAGGTGTTGTTGGGTCATGTCTGACTCACAGCGACCCTTATAGGTTTTCAATGGCAGATTGTTTCAGGATTGCCTTGGGAGTGGATTGCCAGGTCCTTCTCCCATTTTGGGGGTGCTGGGAATCGAACTCGGGACCTCAGAGACTGCAGCGCGGCGCTCTACCAACTGAGCTAAATCCCAGCGAACAGGGCAGGAGGAAGGAAATAAAGGTACCTTCATCAGCTCCTCCACACAGGAGAGGTAGATTTTGAAGATGGCTGCGGCAGAGGGTGGTCCAATGTACTGCTTGATGTCAGCTCTGTCCACAAAGGCCAGGTCAATCTTCTCTGTGATGTTGGAGGTGGTCAAAATCACCACGTTGGAATGCCTGTTGTGGCCAGCAAGCAAGCACCAGTCACTGCCTGCCTGAGGCCCCGGTCACGTCCCGCCCGACCTGAGCAGGGGCCTGGGCAGGAGCGAGGGCCAGCAGGGGCCAGCTTCTTTCTGGTAGCTGTGCTCTGTGCCAGAGCGCCTTTGGACACAGACCTGCAGGGCGTACTGAGGCCCTCAACCTCTGAATGGGGAGCGCCTGGCTGCCACGTGGCTGAGCTGAGCAGACCCTCCGCGAGGCCCGTGCTCTGGCTGCTCCTCTACTTCCAGGAAGCTCTCCTAGATTGCACTGGACGAGTTCCCTCACCTCCTTTGACCTTGGCAAAGGTCTCAGTTTTGTGCAGCATCCCTGCCCACCCTATCTACCATAGCCCCTGGCATCTGCCACCACCCCTGGCCTGGGCCGGGCCTTAAAATTTATTGTAGAGTGGTCTACACCCCTGAACCACTGTGGAGGTGAACTGTGTACCATTTTCCACCATCCGCTATCCTCTCTATCTTTTTTTATTTTTTATTTTTGCGGTACTGGGGGTTGAACCCAGGGCCTCGCGCCTGCATGCTCTGCAAGTGCTGGACCACTGAGCTGCACCCTCAGCCCATTTTTTTTTTTTTCCACTTTTTGAGACAGGGTCTCACTAAGTTACACAGACTGCCTCTGGCCTCGAACTTGCGATCCTCCTGCCTCCACCTCCTGAGCAACTACGATTATAGGCGTGCGTCACCATGCCGGCTCTCCTCTCCAGCTTCTAACCTCCACACAAAGAGCCACCGCTGTCTGTTCTGCTCACCAATGCCTCCCAAGGGGGTGGCACAAGGCAGGAGAGTGGACACAAGATCTCCTGGGGAGCGCTCTTTCCAGACCCAGTAGAGCCTGGGTGCACAGGATGTGACCACGCTGCCCTCTTGGGCGGTAGTGGAACAGGCAACTCTCTGACCACTGGAGCCCAGGGGGCAGCGTCACTAAGGTTCTGGTAAGCTGGATGGCCCCATGAGGTGGTGAGCAGGGGTGAGCTGAGGGAATGGAGGTGCGTGGATCTCAAGCGCCCAGGCGGCGGGGGAGAAGGTGTAGAGGTCAGGTGAACGCCCAGGCTGGACTTGCAACTTAGGGGCTGACGCTGGTGACCCCCAGGAAGGGCAGCACAGTCAAGACCGCACAGAGGCAGGCGGGGAGGATGGAGTCACCTAGACAGGGCCTGAGCCAGAAGCTGGGGCAATAGGAGGCCATGACAGGGAGACGGGTGCAGGTGTCTCTCTGCTCCTTCCCGAGCCTGCCCCCGTGACTGGAAGTGGGGAGGTGAGGTGACCTTCTCTGGCCTGAGCAGCGGGTGTGCAGGGAGGCCCTCAAGGCAACTGGGGACACCAGGGAGGTGCATGGGGAGGTCCTAGGGGTGACAGGGCACCCGGGGTAGGGGTGATTTCGGGGCAGAATGAGCGAGGTCTGCTATGGGACTCACCCACACAGACAGTGACGCAGAGGGGGGGCGTGC
>VMDO01029123.1:0-23042 GCA_007922755.1 Pedetes capensis
ACCCTTTGTATCTCTTGCATTAGAGTTAATCCACATGTAATGAATTATAGATTGGATCAAGATTCATAAAATACTAGTATCAAATTTGTTTTTTAGAAAGTTAATTATTGCTTAAGTAGTTAGAAGGTCTTAAATAAGATAAACTTGAGAAACTTACATGCAATGAAAGATTCTAGGTTGATAAAACCGAAAAAAATTTTTGTGAAAAATTCATTCTAAACTTACTCTCATTGAACTCATATCCTATAGAATCTTCTTCCATTAGAAAAACAGTTAACTTCTTGTTCTTTCTATTATTATGGAAAGCTTTTTTTTTCTTTTTTCTTTTTATTTCTTTTTTTTTTTTTTTTTTGCAGTACTTGGGGGCTGAACCCAGGGCCTCACATATATGTTGCAAGTGCTCTATTACTGAGCTGTACCCCCAGCCCCCACCCCCTTTTATTTTTTTACTTTTAATTATTTTTTAAATTTGAGACAGGGTTTTTCTGAGTTATGCAGACTGAGCTGGTGCTCCCCCTGCTTCCACTTTCTAAGTCACTAGAAATACAGGCATGCACCATTGCACCTGTCTTGCATCTTTTTAAAGATGCTTATAAATACTTGAATTTAAGATGTTGTGCGGTGTGTATGCTTTTCTTCACAGCATTATTGATAAAATGCCAAGTTTTCTCTTCAATTCCCAAATGCCCTTTCCAAACTGATCAGGCACAGTTGATAAGTCAAAACTCTTACATAATCTATACACAGAACAATCAATAATAAATAGCAAATATTTGTCCTTTAAATGTTTATTGCTGTGGATTAAAACTTTGGAAACAAAATATAAAGCAGAATGAAGATGTGGGAGTGATTGCTTGGTTTTAAATTTATTCATCTAGGGTTGGTTTGCTGCTGTGATTTAGCTCAGTCGATAGAGTGCTTGCTCTGTGTGCTTTGAGGCCGTGGGTTCCATCTTCAGCATGGCAAAAAGGACCTGATAGCCTACTCCTGAAACAATCAAACATGAAAAATCCTATGAATAGCAGAGAAGCCATGACATAATGATGGGCATGGGACAGTGTCAGAGAGTGTTTCATTCTGTTGTATGTAGAGTCACTATGAGTGGGACTCAACTCAAGGGCATCTAAAAACAACAAAAGCAGGGTTGGTTTAAGTGGTTGAATCTCTTTTTATCTGTAATGTGTTTACATTTTATAAACCCAATACATATTTAATGCTTCAGGAGATTTTGTTGCATAAATAAATATCATGTGAAAAATTCACAATTGCATACTGTTTTGAAGATTTGAACATGTTGATATTTTGCTGAAATATTTTGCTTTGTAGTTTATAACTCCATTTTGTAACTTTAAAATAATGAAGATGAAATTAAATTAAAATCTAATGTAATTCAAAGTTTTATCAAATTTTAAAAATTGATTCTACTTTAACATTAATATAGAAAAATAATCTTAAATTATTTTACAAAAAAACATTATGGAAGCTTGGACTTTAGTTTTTGATAATATAACTATTACTATTTTATTGCAGTTTCTCCCAGTTATTTTTCTAACTCTCTGCTGTTCTACATTAGCGATTATAACATATATATTTATGTTTAATCCACTTAATGTTATGATATTGTTGTTGTTGTTGTTGTTGTTGTTAGGTGCTGTCGAGTTGGTGTATGGCTCATAACGGCCCTATGTACAAAAGAGAAAACACTAGTGTCAGTGCTTCTCTGCTATTCATAGAGTTTTTAATGGCTGGCTGGTTTTGGGGAATGTGTTGCTAGGTCCTTCTCCCAAGCCTACAGCATCTGGTGTTCCCAGGTGGTCTCTCATCCAAGTACTAACCTAGTCTGACTCTACTTAAATTCCGAGATCTACCAGGATTGGATGCCACAGTGGTATGGCTGCTAACACTATGAAGAAAGTCATAAATTTCTATTCACATTATTTACTGACTGCATATTATTCTTAATGTACATTAAATTGGAGTTAATAAAACTGAAGTTAAACAAAATTACAACAAAGATTAGCTGTGATTTATTTTGCCCCAATCAAAATTGAAATATGAAGGATGAGCCACAAGTATGTTTCTTATGACCTTTGGCTAGCTAGACATTGATTGGTCCCTTTACCATTCATTTTCACCATTATTTATATTTATTTGGCTTCAAATAAGTGCTGTACTAATGCTTAGCATTTTTTTGTTGTTGTTGTTTGTTGTTGTTGCTGTACTTGGGGATTGAACCCAGGAACTTACACTTACTTGGTAAGTGTTCTACCACTGGGCTACTCTCCAAGCCCATCTTTAATTTTTTAAAATTTTTATTTTGAGTCAGGGTCTCACTAAGTTACACAGGCCACCTCTTCCTTCAAACTTGTGATCCTCCTGGCTCTGCCTCCTGAGTCTCTGGGATTACCGGCATCCCAGGCCTGGTTAACATTTTAATAATATCAACATGAGTTAAAGAAAATAGTGACAGATTAAGAAAATAATCTTTCTTTGTGCTTATTCCTAGGATATAAAAAGTGCAAAAATAGGTATTTGTGAATTAGCTCAATTACCAATCTTTAATAGAAGCAGACTGAGAGCCACATATATATCATGCTATAAATGACTGAGCAATAATTTGCACTGAAAATGAAAATTTAGAGACTGATTTTCCTGTTCTTTCTCCTTGTTCTGTGAGAATGTATGTATATATATATATACATATACATATATATGTATATGTATATATATATATACATATATGTATATATATATACACATATATATATATTAATTTATTTATTTGAATATTCTACAGTTCTAAAACATCCTTCATCACAGTCCTTGATTATCAATTCTTCTAGTGACTGAATATATAAATCATATACTTAAATATATGGATGAAATAAAAGCCTACTAAAAAGCTGAGCAAGTGACAAAATAAACTTTTGTAACTCATCTTTCTGTCTTGATGATCAAGATTTTAGGAAATAGGCTGTATTTATAGTATTTAGGAAGAGATTTGAATCAAACTAAGTATTGATTAGTCCTAACATAATGCCATGAGTGCTACATGCCAAAGAAGTAGTATACTGTCAGATTAACAGTGCCCAAAAAATAACATACTGTCATGTTAACAATGTTAACTTAAATTATTTAAAATAACTTAATATTTCTCAATAAATTAGTATTATAACAATAAATCATTTTCACTGATGAATAGATTTGCTGCTGTCATTGCTAGTTAAGATCTTGTTTCTAATTTCAGAGTCCTACAAGTTGATGCTGAAAACCATGCCATAAGTATGTCAGATACCAGCTAGGTCACCTATGGTGGACAGGTTTTAGCTGAACTTCCAGACTAAGACAGACTAAGGAGAAGGACACAGAAGCCCACTCTTGAAACAGATAGCCATTGAAAACCCTATGAATATCAGAGAAGCACTGTCAATTATAGTGGCAAAATATGTAGCCCCCTAGCCTGGAAGGCAATCAAGAAACTATTGGGGAAGAGTTGCTTGCTCAAAGGAGAGTCAACCTTAATGACAGGAATGGTGTAAGCCCCCTGGGATCTCCTTTTGCTGATGTGGTATGACTCAAAATGAGAAGAGATATAGTGTCTACAACATTGGCTCAAACATAAAAGATCATGCACATAACACATATTTCATTCTGTTGTACATATTATTGCTACAATTCGGATCCAATTTGATGCCACCTAATAACAACAACTGGGCTGGGATTTACCTCAGTTGGTAGAGTGCTGTGCTGCAGTCTCTGAGGTCCTGAGTTCAATTCCCAGCACCACAAAAATGGGAGAAGGACCTGGCAATCCACTCCTAAGTCAATCCCAAAACAGTCAGCCATTGAAAACCCTATGAGGGTCGCTATGAGTTGGATACCAGCTGGACAGCACCTAACAACAACAACAATAACAACAACTAGTTGGCTCAGGCTATGAGATACAATTAGAGAGTTAGAGCTTCAGAAACCAGCTTAGAATTACTAGACTTGATAAACTCTAAGATCCTCATTCAACTTGGTTATTAAGAATAATAAATGGGAAATTACTGGAATATTTGGTAAAGATTTATAGGCATGTCTATAGCTACAAAGGCAAAGATCAGAGAATCCAAACATAATTTAATTCCCCTGAAGTTTAAAAACACTCTTAGGCAAAATTGAATATCATATTTAGTAAAATCTTGACTGTTATAAATATCTGAGAGGTTTCACATAAAATATATCTGTCAAAAAGAATACTAATAGTGAATGAAAAAACCAAGATTCTGGAGGAAAGAGTTTTTAATAGGGGGTTGTAGTGCCTGGTAAAAGATAAATTAATTTCTTTTACTATCTAATTTCCCAAGATTACTCTTTATTTTCTGATATGGCTCTAAGCTATTAATTCAATGAATAATTATGGGATACTGAAAGTTACAAAATATGGGGGAAGGATCTGCCAATCCACTCCCGAAGCAATCCCAAAACAATCAGCTATTGAAAACCCTATGAGGGTCTCTATGAGTTGGACACTACTCAACTGCACCTAACAACAAAAACAAGAGTTACAAATGAATGTCTGTTTCCTAAAGAAGTCACATCATTCTGGGCAGAAGAGAGTTAATCTAAACTAATTAGTAATTCAGTGTTTAGAAAGCCACAGTGGGGTATGATTTGTTCAAAGTTCTGTGGACTGGTAAAGGAGTAAAAGATTGGCCTGATACCAAATTAATCAATTACAAATATTGTTTCCCAGAGTTGCTTGTTTTGAATATTCTATTTCAGAACCTGTACTTCCTAGAATTTCATGTAATTAGTGCAAGTAATCTGATGACATCAATGACTTGTGGATATAACTTAAGCTATTAGAACATAAAATTCATTTGGAAAACAAATGTAAAATCTTTCTCCAGGAAAACAAATATTTCCATCTATGTGATTATTTCAAAATTATAATGAATTAATTAAAACAACTCTGAGATTTCACTTTACACCAGTAAGAATGGCCAAGATCAATAAAATAAATAACAACAAATACTGATGAGGTTGCGGAGAAAAGGGAACACTCTTACATTGTTGGTAAATTGGTCCAACCACTGTGTAAATCAATATGGAGGTATCTTAAAAAACTGAAAATAGATTTACTGTATGACCCAGCTATAACACTATTGGGAATTTATCCAAAGGGAGATGTGTCATCCTACCACAGAGACACCTGCATCTCCATGTTCAATGCAGCGCTTTTCACAATAGCAAAGATATGGAATCAACTAAAGTGCCCTTCAACAGAAGAATGGATAAAAATACTATGGTATATATACACAATGGAATACTATTCAGCAATGAAGAAAAATGAAATAGGGTCATTCACAGCAAAATGGATGGAATTAGAGAAAATTATTTTAAGTGAACGAACACAAGATTAGAAATAGAAACAACACATGTTCTCACTTATATGAGAGAGCTCACTCAAAATTACAAGAAGGAAAAATCCTACTCAAAGGTCAGATCACAAAAAAGGGGGGGAGGGAAGATAAGAATGAGGTCAATATAAATGGACTAGAAATCGCATGTAATTGTTCTAACAAGATAGAAACAAAGACCACTACAGGAAAAGTTTCTATCTTAAACAGAAATGGAACCCAAGGACATATAAAAAAATATTACATAGTAAAAGATAGAGAAGAATTGGATGAAAACTTATATGGGAAGTGGGGAGGGGGGAAATATAGAGCAGGGTAAGGGGTAACCTATATGAATAATGTTTATCAAATTGCATATATGAAAATTGTCACAATGAAAAGCATGTCAAAATGAATTACATTATGATGTACATTAAAAAAAAATAATAGCAAGGATATGGGATCAACCAAAGTGCCCTTCAACAGAAGAATGGATTAAAAAAAACTATGGTACATATACACAATGGAATACTACTCAGCAAACAAAAAGAAAGAAAGAAAGAAAGAAAGAAAGAAAGAAAGAAAGCTACTCGCAGCAAAATGGATGGAATTAGAGAAAATTATTTTAAGTGAATGAACACAAGCTCAGAAAGAGAAACACCACACATTCTCACTCATATGTGGGAGCTGAATCAAAATTAGAAGAAGGAAAAAATCTTATACAAGGGTTGGATCATAATAAAAGAAAAAAAAGCTAAGAAGATATTATTAATTATTAATTATTATTAATTAATTATAATAAAAGCTATTATTATAGGTGGTCTAGAAAATGCATGTAATAGTTCTGACAAGGCAAAAAGAAAGTACACTGCAGGAAAAGTTTCTATCTTAAACAGAACTGGAACCCAAGGATATATAGAAAAATAGTAATGTAAAAAGTCAAGTAAATGGTAGAGAAGTCTTTGATGGGGGTTGGGATGGGGGGAAAGCATTCAAGAGGGTAAGGGGAACCTATATGAATAATGTACAACAAAATGCGTATATGGAAGTGTCACAATGAAAAGCATGTCAGAATGAATCACATTAAGGGGTACATTAAAAATTTCTAATATAAAAAAGAAAAAAATTATAATGAATTAAATTAAGAAAGTAATCCAAGATGAGGTTTGGAATACATTAATACTTTATTTTGAATATATGACAGACATTGTGTTCTTATCACTTCTAATACTCAGGATACTTTATAGATGAGGAAACTTTAGAGAAGTTAAATGATTGAATTATAGTCACATCAATAGACATAATCAGAAGTCATGACCATCAAACTTCAAAGTGCATATTCTTCATCCATAGTCCTATTAGCAAATATACCAAAAAAGGAACCCTTTATGCCTATAAGATTCATTCTTAAAACTCTATATTCTGTCCTTATCATCAAGTTACATATCAAGTAGGAATATTATTCAACACATTGGTTGGTATTTTATAGTATATAGGTATAATGGGATACAAAAACAGAAAAGACAACAGGGGACTGTGGCATATGCTTACAATCCCAGTGACTTGGGAAGCTGAGGCAGGAGGATAGTAAATTCAAGGCCAGAGGCTGCCTGAGCACCTTAGTGAGACCCTGTCTTACAATGCAAAGTAAACAATGGGTAGAGGGTGAAGCTCAGTGTTAGAGCACTTGCTTAGCATGTCTGAGATCTTAGGGTTAATGTCCAAGTACTGAGAAAGGAAAAAAACACAAAAGAACAGTCCATAAAACATTGTCAACATAGTACACTGTAGAGTATCGGGTGTTTGCCTTTGTGATCTCATAACAGACTAGGAGCTGAGGCTCATTCCTTCTCCCCAGCATCCGGAGAGAGCATTGTACAACTTATTACTAGCTCATGAAAAGATCAAAATTTAAAATTTGATGTATGATTTCTACTGAGTTCTTATGTTGTAAAGTTGAAAAATCATTAATTCTAATCATTGTAAGTCAGAGATTGTCTGTAAACCTAAAAATCAGTGAAATATTGGTCATTAAGTCATATCAAAATTTTTTGTGAATTTCAGGTACATTAAGTACTAAAAATTGGATCAGTAATGTCTCCCAAAGGCCCATGTGTTACGGGCTTGATCTCTAGCTTGGTATGTGAAAATTTTAAGAGGTGGGCCCTCCTGGGAGGTCTTTATGTATTGGGGAGATGCCCTGGAAAGATGTAGTGAGACTCTTGCTCCTTCCTCTTCTCCTCTTATTTCTGGCCATGTGATGAGCATTTTTGTTCTACGACAAGCTCCCCACCATGATGGCCTGCCCCTCCATGTGCCCAGAGCATTATTAGGACCCTCTAAAACCATGAGCGAAAATAAGAGTTTTAACTTTGTAAGTGGATTATCTCAGGTATTTGTGATAGTAACAGAATGCTGATTATAACACTAGGTTATCATACATGTTGGAGGTTATTAGTTTGGTTCTGATTTTTGCTTGTATTGAGGAACAAAAAAATTAGCAAATTGCCTCAATTCTTACAGGGCTTTTGAATGAAAGTGGTTGGGCTGGTTCATCATTATATTTCCAAGAGTATTTAATTTATTCCTTAAAAATGTCTTTGTTTTTTGAAGAATGGCATAGGAATAGCATTCAGGAAGGGTGGTGGTGTAGGAAAGAATGCACCTTATATAAACATATACAGTTAAGCCACAGAGCAATTCCCTGTAACAGAATTACCCTCATCTTTAAGATTGAGAAGTTGAGCCTTAGAGGTTAAACTATCTGCCCAAGGTAACAGCTATAGAATGACTGGCCTACAGAATTAAATAAATTCAATTCTATAGGATTTCAAATTGCATGGTTTTGAGAAATACTTTTTTCAGCCATAATCATCCTAAGGTGATTCCAGTGTGTCTTTGAAATTTGACCAAATGTAGAAGAAAGAAAAATTTTGCCTTCAAACAGTGTATTAATATTTAATTTGGAGTATAAATGAAGTATAATTTCAAAAGAACATTTTCAAATGAACATGTAATGTTAATTAGTTATAATTTCAAAAAATAGTGAAATGGATTGTATTCTTTCCCTTCACATTATAATAAAGAAGAGCTATGTTAAGGAAAGAATTAAAAAGGGTATTTAGAATGCACAGCAGAGAATTTGGCAATGGCTACAGTTATTATTATTAGCTTACTGTCTTGGACAAACACATTATAAAAATCTATGCATATCCATAATTGTATAACCATGAGCTAGTTACCACTGAGCTAGCAACAAGGTGTTGAAATATGCACTCTGTGCCAAGTTTAAACACCACAAATGACATGATTTCTGATTTCTCATAGTGGTTACAAGGAATGCTGAGTATGAGTTAGAAGATATGTGGACTAATTTCTCATGAAAAAAAGCAGAGAAAAAAATCACTCTTATTAAAGCGTCAGTTAAATTCACTGGCATCTCACTGTTTCAGAAAAATTAGAGGGAAAATTTCTGCTCATTAAACTTCTGAGCCACCATAGCAAATTATAATGAGTTGCTTATTAAATTAGCAATTTTCTATAACTGGTGTGATTCATCAACTTCTCTTTCATTCTCATTTTTCAGATTAATAACTAAAAGCCCAAATTGCTTCACATGGCTCTTCAGTCAAACTTAGTGTTATTAAGAGACCACAGACACTAAAGCCATTTTATACAATCAAGTAAAGAGAGGTATTTCAGGAGACATTGTTTCCCAGCTGCTGTTCACAAAGCCTTCAGAAATATGTATGGATTTATATATGCAAAGATCATCATACCATTTGTTTTCTAATTCAACATATATTGTATACCTACTACATATCAGACTAGAACAGAGTTTCTTTCCTCATGGAGCTTCCATGAAAAACATAAATTAGTATTAGGTATTATGTAGAAAAAGTAAAATGGCATGAGGAGATGGAGAGTGTTGAAAATAACTCTTTAGATTGCATAGACCAAGAAACCTCTCCTATAGCCCATTATTTAAGCAGAGACTTTAATGAAAGACCACATGCTAATGTCTGTAATAAGACCAACCAGTCAAAGAACATAGTAAATGCAAAGTCCCTAAGGCCAAAATGTGCTTGGAGTTTTCAAGGAGTAAGGAAGGCCTTTGTGGTCCAAGAGGGTAGCAAAAAAGGAGTGAATGATAAGAAATGAAGTCAAACAAATGACCAGAGCTAGATCATGTAGAGACTCATGGCTAAAAATAAATATCTCCACTTGAGTTTTGATTACGATGTGAAGACATGGAATGTCCTGATTAGTGTGGTTACATGATCTGATTTACTTTTAAACATACATATTGATTATAAAGTGTACCACTGGAGACATGTCATAAAGCTATTGCGTCAGTCAAGTTGAAAAATAATGGATGCATGGTCCAGGATAGTAGTGACAGATATGTGAAGGTTGTTTAGATTATAGAAGGATACACACAAAGACACACACACATGCACACACACACATGCACACACACATATGTGAAACCACAAGAATTTACTGAAATATAGAATGGCATTTGAGAGACAGTTATGAGTGACTCCATGGTGTTTCATTTGAACAACTAGTACATTGTGATATCCTTTATTAAGAATTAGAACACTGAAACAGTCTGGTAGTTGAGGGTTGAAGCAATATTTTGGACATAAGTTTGAATCTCCATGCCTCTTACTTATCTATGTGGAAATGCCATGTAGGAATCTGGGCATACGAGTTTAGGACTCAGGAGTGGTACATGGCTGGGCGTGCAGTGATGTATTTCATAGTCAGTAGTGTACAGACACACTACACTATACAGGATGCCTAGAAAGGCCAGACTTCCTTTCCAAAGAAGGTAGTGTACACAGAAAGCCAAGCTCTTGAGCATTCTAACATTAAGTATCAGAAAGAGAAAAATGAAATATATCAATAAAGAGCCATTGAAAGGAAAACACATGAAAAATAGTATGGAAGTTTTCAAAAAATTAAAAATACAAATACCATATGATCCAGCAACCCTGTAACTGACTATGCAGCTGAAAGAAATGAAATCAATATGTTGAAGAGTTAATGCACTCCCACATTTGTTGCAGCAGGTTTACAATAGCCAAGACATGGAATCAATCTAAATGTCCATAGTGGATAAATAAAGGAAATGTGGCTTGTATATACAGTGGGATACTATTCCACCATAAAAATAATGAAATTTTGTCACTTGTGACATTATGGATAAACCTAGAAGACATTATGTTAAATGAAATAAACTAGCCAAGGAAGACAAGTACTACATGATCTAATTTATCTACAGAATCTAAAAAAGGTTGATGTCTTTGAAGTACATCATAGAATGGTGATGACTAGAGAATAAGGAGGGGCAAAGAGAGGGAGGGATGAGGAAAGGCTCATCAACAGGTGCAATGCTATAGTTAGAGGAATAAGTTCTGCTGTTCTATTGCACAATAGGTGGATTATGGTTAATAATATTGTATGTTTCAGAAATAGCTAGAAGAGAAGATTTTCAGTGTTCTCACCAAAAGAAATGATAAATAATTGAAATGATTCATGTTGTTCTTGTTGTTTTTAGGCACTGTTGAGTCAGATCGGACTCATAGCAAACCTGTGTATAGCTGAACAAAACACTAGCTGACACTATGCTATGCACACCATCTTTTTTCAAGTTTGAGCCCATTGTTGCAACCACCATATTTCTTTTAATTTTGAGTGGTATCATATCAGCAAATGGAGGGTGTTCCAGGGGATCTACTCTGTTCCCATCATTAAAGTTGACTTTTCTTTGAGGAAGCAACTCTTCCTTAGTCATTTCTTAAATGCCTTCCAGCCTGGGAAACTCACTTTCTGGCACTATATTTGACAACATTTCTCTGCTATTCACAGGGTTTTTGATGACTAATTGTTTTGGGAGTGGGCTGCCAGGTCCATCACCATAGCCTTAGTCTGGAAACTCAGCTGAAACCTCTCCAGCATGGGTGGCCCTGCTGGTATCTGAAATATTATGGCATAGCTTTCAGCATCACAGCAACACAGAAGCCTCCTCCACAGCACAAAAAGTTGACAGACACATAGGGTAATTGAGATGATAGATATGACAAATATCCTAATTTGGCTAGTGTACAATGTATTGCATCGAAATATTCCACTCTCTCTATATATCTATCTATATCTATATCTATATCTATAGATATCTATCTATATCTATATCTATATCTATGGATATCTAGATATAGATATAGATATATAGATATAGATATATAGATCTATAGATATCTATAGATATATAGATCTATATAGATATCTATAGATATCTATAGATATATAGATCTATATAGATATCTATAGATATCTATAGATATATATATAGATATAGATATATATATTTATATCTAGATATATAGATATCTAGATATAGATATAGATAGAGATAGAGATAGAGATATATATCAATTAAAAAAGAAAAAAGAGAAGGACACAAACAAGAAATAGCCAGAGGTAACTGTAGATGGAAGAATATTTCTTTCTTTCTTTATTTTAAAGTTGACAGATATTTTTCACATAATTTTGAGTTAATGAGAATGATCAATAGAAGAAAAAACTGATAATGAAAGAGAGATGGGTGTTCATTGTGGAGCTGAGTAAATGAGCAGATGAGAATGTTTGGAATCCAGTGCTCCATTGAGGGGATTTGTGTTTGATAATGGCAACAAGGCAACCTGCGAATAGTAACGAGCTAGTGTACAGCACTGAGACCAATGGGTGATGGATTTCATAGTAGTGAGAGAAAGACATTTGAGAAAGACATTCTCTTATTGCTTTCTCAGTGGAATAAGGAATAAGGCAATTAACTGAATACAATAAAGGAAGAGGAAGTTGGAATAGCAAGGACAGTGTATTGATTAATTGTCTTGGAAAATAGAATTCATTGATAAAATTGTTGCAGTGTTACCAGGCAACAGCCAGGAACTGTGGCATTTCTGGTACTGAAGTTAGAGCAATGAAACCACCTCATTATCTGTTTCCCTCAGTCCACATTCATGTATTTGGGAGTAGGTGATGAGAAGAGAATTGAATGAAGCAAGGATGAGGTCTTATTTCAGATATTTGCATAAAAAGACAAGTTTTTGAGGGACAGTATTTTCAATACCCAGAGGACAGAGAGTTTGTAGCCATAGCTCTCAGGCATCTGATCCCCGCTCCTGCCTGATCTTGGAAGCTAAGCAGTGTCAGCCTGGTTAGTCCTTAGATGGGAGACTGCCTGGGAACACCAGGTCCTGTAGGATAGGGAGAAGAATCTGGTAGCCCATTTCTGAAACAATCCTCCATTGAAAACCCTGTGAATAGCAGAGAAGCACTGATAATGTGCCAGGCATAGCACTGTTTTGAGGGGTGTTTCATTCTGTTGTACATAGGGTCAATAATCAGAAACTTTTGGAAAAGCATTTTGTCCTGTATTTAATTTCTATAATTATAAGATTCTTATTATAGTTGGAAGTTGTGCTTGTGTATTTTAAAGATTTAATGAAGTAATTTTTTAAAAGAAGTTATAATTTCTGCTTTTTCATTGCCCATTAACTCTCAGTACAACATTGAAAGCAGCTAACTTCAAAAGTTTAATCTGAAGTTAAACTGTAGCAATTTAAGAAACTAGAAAAATCTTTGTCCAGCAATCTGCTATATGTATTTCAGTTTCCTAAGACTAGTTATTGGGCTTTGAATATTAAGAACTATATTGTACTTTTGGTGGGCCTTCAATAATAATTTTAAATAGAAGAAATTTTATTAGGTGTTAAAAACAGTACATTTCATTCTTATTGGAAAAGGAACACATTTATATTTTGTTTGACTTCTAAAACGGAAATTATTTGCATGTGGAGTAGTTACTAAGTAAGAATGGATCCTTGTAGGCCTAATATCTATTTATTGTAAAGGATAAAATGGCCAAATCTGAAATGTTGGCCTTTTAAAATGAAGAAAATTCTAAGAAGCAGACTGAATGTTCAATAATTACTGGAGTGCTTGAAATATATGTTTGAAATTTCTTATTGTCGAATCCTAATAACCAGATAGGCAGGGTTGAAAATAGAGTATGATAGTAAACAAGGATTCTAAAGATAATTTTGAAGAAGTACAAACTTTGAGGAATAAAGGAACAGAATGGATGAAGACATGGTTGTTTTGAATATAAAATCAGATTTTAGAGTTGAGCTATTGAAGGTATTTAAGATATTGTAATAGAGTGCTGCATTTTCAGTGGAAGTCTATGGAAGGAAGCAGATAATTGCCAATGAGAGAAGGTAAAGTAATTCTCAAGGTGTGCAATGAGTTGGATTTGACTGGACTGCATCTAACAACAACAACAACAACAATGTTTTAGATAGATTTACTGGTGTATTTTGTGGGATTTAACGAATATTGTAAGTGGGTCAAGGTGGAGAGAAAGATATAAGCTAAGTATTGAATTCATCAAAGAATCATAGGATAGTCAACAGGACCAGGGCATATGCATTTCTTGACTACACATACATGATGGAATTTATTATACCAGATATGTGTATGAGCATTTACGCTGGAGATTAGTATTGAAATATTTTGTGAATGAAGGAATTGATATACTTTTGAAATAAACAATTTAGTAAAAAAATATTGCCAAGGGCCCATGACTGTTGTTGATGTATTTATTTACTTTACTTATTTATTTACATGTTTATTTTTCTCCTGTACTGAGGGTGCTGAACCCATGGCCTCACACATACCCTGCAAGTGGTCTAATACTTCATTCACCAAACATTTCAATACCAATCTCCACGCTAAATGCTCATACACATATCTTGTATAATAAAATCCACCAGATGAGTGTAGTCGAGATATGCATATAGCCTGGTTCTGATATCTTTATCTTGAGACAGGGTCTCACTAAATTACTTAGGCTGCCTCTGGCCTGAAACTCAGGATCCTCTTGCTTCTGCCTACTGAGCTTCTGGGATTCCAGGCATGCATCACCACACCTGTCTTGTTGTTGGTCCCCTGAGCCAGCTATGATTATTTTCACCTTTGTGTAAATGTGGAAACCGAGGCTCAGAGGGATTTGCCAAGATCATTTCTTCTGTGTAGTAAATTCAGGATTTGCATCCATGTGTTGGTATTCCAGACCCCTTTTAACCATGCAGTATCCTAGCCAAGATAAAAGCTTAGTAGAATGAGTCCATAACTATCAACTTGTACTTCGTGTGTAATATTTTGTTGTATGAGAGAGATGAGGGGTGTTTTTTCTGAATTTTAATCTCTGGTAATGAATATAAAATATTGGGAAATCTTCCTAAATCTTGTGTGTTTCATTCCTCTACATTTAATATAAGAATATGATTAGCTTGTTTCTAGCTAATGTCTATGAATTTTCTTTGTACTCTATCAACATCAAATTTCTGCATCATTTTCTACTCTTACCACTTGGGGAAACATTGCTTGTTTTGTTCTTACCTTTCTGGACTTTAAATTTACATTTCAGGATATGCATCCCCCCTTTGGCAAACATAAACCCATGGCTCCCACATATTGTTTCTGTTGAAGTCAATATATACAATGGAAGTTACAGTGGGAAGAAAAAGACAGACTCCCCCCAAAATAAACTCACAGGCAAAAGAAGTAAATCAGACGTGTGGAAGACAGATTGGATAAAAGAAGGTCATCATCTTGAAAATAAAAGGCCATCAAAATGAAACTGCTGGAAGTGAATATTTTTGGAAATAATATGGAATCTAATAGATGGCAACGGTTTGTCTCTTATTACAAATGCACAAGAGCATTCTTTTGGCTCTGTAATTATTTTTCTGTGGCTGTGTGAGAAGAAGAGGCTTTGACATTTTTTAAGCTCAGGGAGGCTAATGCTTTAATGAACAGCTTGTTATCAGCTGGCTTTCCCTCTGCCTTTCTTGCAATTCCCAGCCTCATTCAGTCAGGGGAGAATCTTTGTGGTACATGTAAACATCTTTCTTCCTGACACAACTTCAATGTGTTAGTCCCTAAAGTTCTCATTTTTGGTATTTAATTATCTGTTAATTAAATCACACAGTTTAGAGAGGTTTTCGATTAAAGAAATATTAAAAGTCTAATTCACTTTTACAAATGTGATACAATGTCAACTCATATCCAATGAAGGCCTTAAGCTTTTAGGAAAATCCAGTCTTCTATAACCTAGAAAAAAGAAAAAAGAAAACAACCAAAGCATGAGTGTGTGAATCAAATATTTCTACAAGATCATGATTACTTGTCACATAAACTCTCTGGAGACTGAAAGATCAGGTAACTGATAGCTTATAAAATTCCTCATATCTGGTAAGTATTGTTGTCGGAAGGAGTTTAGAATGTTTTAGCTTTTATTTAACATTCATTTATTTATCTTGGCTGCACAGATTTGAAGTACTCATGCTCCTCAGCTCATTATACATCTTCTTTATTGATTTGGCAATGTCTTCTTCATGTTTTGTTACATGTTACATCATTTCTAAAGTGCCTCCTTTCTCATTACCTTTATATATAAATGTGCCAGTGAATACAATTTATGCTGTTATGTTTGCATGCCGTTTAGAAAACTATGCTTATATAGCTATGTTTATATAGGAGGTGTGATTGAAAAATACAGAGAAAGCTTAAATTAAAACTAATTATTACAGTAAATGACACATTGCCTAATCCCCCTCAAAATACTGCCCCTGGCTTCGAACACACCTATCCCATTGTTCTTGGCAAGAAAGGTGGAATAATTGTGTCTGAAGCCAGGGGCAATAGTTTTAGGGGGATTAACAGCAATGTGTCTTTTACCATAATAGCTATTTTTAATTTAAATATTCACCATGATTTGATCACATTTCATATGTATATTTTTAATTATTGTAAGTAACATTACATTATGTAGATTTTATGGTGTTTCTTATGTTGTTTTTACTTCTTAACTGTAACCAAGACATTTGTTCATGTTGCTGTGGGTTAAAATCATTAAATGTGATTTCTGCTGAGGATGCCATCCAATGATACATGACATTTTGTTTATTTACTTTCCAGTTAGTAACACCCAGTTTGCATACTACGCATAAGTACCATATTACATGCCACTTTTGTGCAGTTGAGACAAATTCTTTGGAATATTTACCCTGATACACATTTCATATACATTTAATGTTATTTTTTCTACTGTGTTACGTAGTTGCGATAAATATAACAAATGATATGTTCTTTAAGGCTTTCTGTATGTTTCTGGGTTATTGCAGTACACAGAAAACTCTTTGTTAGAGAGATGTCCATAGTCTCTGATGGCAAAATATCATTAATATCATCAATACCACCATAAAATATGTCTGATTATTTTCTATTACCTTATTTTAATGACCAAGTAAGCTCTGATTGACCAGTTTCTCTTCCTGAAATCATCTGTGAGCATCGATTTTTCTTGGATATTAGCACTTTTTTTTTTCAGGCAAGACAAGTAATTTGTTTTCCAAGGCACTGTAAGTCAGTTCTTTTATTGCCTGGTATTGGTTCATGCTGGTATATGTTATAAAGCACACTTCTGATAAGTGACTTTATTCAACTAATTTTACTGTTTTCTTTTTACATTAAATGTTGCATTTTGAATCTATGTTTGAGGTGACTTATGAAAATGCAAACTAGTGAAAAATTATTTTCTGAAACATATTGAACAAATACACCACAAACTAAGCACTCCAATGAGAATAAGTTGGATGAATCAATTGGAGATTTTTTATTTAAGTATGATTTTGTTGCAAATTGTTTATCAATATGGTAATGTGCTAATAAAGCTATTCCTTTATTCAACTAAAATTTATTGCACCTGCCACTCTGCTAGATGCTCAAGAACTCAGTATGGATTAGAATGGTACAGAATCTATCCCCATGGAAACTGGAATCTTTCAGGGAACACCGCAGCCATGCATATTCAACTACCATAATTTGCTGAGTTTTAGAGTCAGATTTTCCTTTCTGAATACCAGAAGACCTATACTTATTAAGACTAAAGTATAATCAAGTCCAGGGGACAGTACACCAGGACAACTATAATTTGATATAGACCAAAGTCAGCTCCAAAATGCTGAATAATTAATTTGTAGTTAGAATGAATTGTAACAAGAATCTCAGTATGCAAAATATCCCAGGTAAATAAATCTTCTGCTTATATTGAAGGACACTCAACATTCCAACAAGCTCTTTTGTAAAAATAGAATAAAATTAAAATGATTTTATAAAGCTTTTTAATAGGTTCCTAGTTTAAATAGCTCTATTGAAATAGTCTCGACATTTGGCCAAGTAATTAATGTTGGGAAGATTCTTTTTTTGCCGTGACTATGCTTAATGTTCAGAGAAGGACCTGGCAATCCACTCCCAAGGCAATCCTGAAGCAGTCAGCATTTGAAAACCCTATGAGGGTCGCTATGAGTAGGATACCGACTCAACCACACCCAACAACAATAACAATGCTTAATATGAACCAAGGTTTATGTTAATCCTCCACCTATTTTTAATCATTTCTTATTTCATCAATTTTAAGACACAATTGAAGCTTTCATAAGATTCTCAAAGTTAAGAAGGACCGAGCTATAGCTACACTCTACTATAGTGGAGCTGTTATCTAAGATGTTGATTTTCGTACTTGATGCTTTGTTGCTAATCACCACCACTTCTCTTTTCACATGTTAGTAATCAATCGTTTCCCTAACTGCTTCCTAAGCATTATGTAAATTTAGGGAACACATATTCACATAACACCTCACTGTAATCTCCTAACAATTAGTCTTTTTTAAGTAATGAAAATGTAGTTATTAAGGAATAGAATTTATTGTCATTTTAACAGATTCAGCTGTTCAATGGATATTTATTGTTCAAGTAAGCAATAGGAGAATATTTATATGCACAAATAACACTGAACTAATTATTTCCTCTATCTAGGTAAATCTTAATCACAATGTCTATGTCTATTTAATTGTTTATAATGCATTTCAGTGTGCCTGAAATGTATGAACAGAGCAAATGTAGCCCAGGGCTTCCACTTATAGGGCCTCCTTTAAAGTTTTTGAGTTAGCTCTGGGAATATTCTGAGTAATCTATGTTCACTCTTGCAGGAAAATCAACTAAAGCAAATATTCTCTGGACTAGTGTTTAGGATTGTTATTTATTTCTGTTTCTGAGATATTTCACAAACTGAAAGAAAATTGAGTGGCTAAGGCTTCCTTTCCAGAATTGTTTTCTGTTGGGGAATAAAACATTTGCCATGATATTATTAACTCCAAACTTCAAAAGTGAGATTTAGGAGGGATTTTTTCCAAGATAGACTTAAAAGAATTTTAATAACTTATGCATAACTTTCATTCTTTTCTTAAAATTTAAATTAAATTTCTCTCAACTGATCTATATAAAATATAAAATTGTACATATCAATAGGGTAATATAATATTTCAACACATTGTATTCATTGTGGAATGTTTAAATACGGTTAACTATCTATCATCTCCTGAAACATCTATCATTTCTTTATGGTGAAGAGATTCAAAATCCTTTCTTCCATCTTTTTGAAATGTTCAGTCCATTATGGTTATTTGTAGTTACCCTACTTTGCAATAGTACACCAGAACCTCTTACTACTATATGAATGTCACTGAGTAGCCATTGATTAACTTTTTCTCATCCATTTTTCTAATCTTTCCACCTTCTGGTAACAAACTTTGCACTTAATTTCTATGAGTCTACTTTTTAAGATTCCATATATAAGAGAGATCATATGATATTTGCCTTGCCATGCCTGGCTTATTTTATTTAATCATCTCCAGTTCCATCCATGTTGTTGAAAAGACAAAATTTAATTCTTTTTTAATGTCTGAGTAATATTCCCATGTGTATGTTTACTGTTTTCTTTACCCATTCATCACTTGTTGACAGAGTATTTCTATTTCTTGACTATTGTGAATAGTACTGCAATGAACATGGGGGTGCAGATGTCTCTTTGACAAACTGAATTCACTGTTCAGGTTTTTACCAAATGGCAATATAAAAATTTAGAATTCTCTATATTGTATAGGTGGCATATTTCTCCTCAAACCAGTTACTATTTCATGATGCTATGCAGACACTTGGTAAGGATCAGAGGAAAATATGCCTTGACAATGCACTGAAAGTGAGTGACAAGAATTTTTAATATTAAAAAGGTACAACTCAAAATAAATTTCCTATACTATTGATGTGTGTGCGTGTCTCTCTGCGTGTGTGCGTGTGTGTGTGTGGACTGTCTTATAGATATGTTAATAATAGTAAATCACCTTTGCCATGGTTACTTCCTAAGCTATATCTATAATTATGATTATCTCTTGGCTCATTAGTTCATTTCCCTATGTTATTGTTTCATTCTAAAATTACGTTGTTAATCTTAATGATTTAAAACTTTGAAATTCATAAAAATTAATCATTCTGATAAAACATCAATTTAGCTGTTCAATATAGGTATTTAAAAAATCAATGGTGAGATGTAGCCAGGATTTCATTGCTCATAATTATGCTTTGTCACAAGAAATCCCTAAGTAAAAATAATAGTATATACTATTGTTATTCTTAAGAGACTTAAAGTAAGATTTGAAATTAGGTTTTCAAGAAATTGATCAAAGTATTGGTGAAGTATTTTGCTAATATTTGGCATATAAACTATGGAAATTTATTAAACAATACTTATTTTCAAAATGTTTTTATTGTTGTTAGGTACTGTCAAGTTGAATCTGACTCATAATGATCCTAAATACAGCAGAATGAAGCATTACCCAACACTGTGCCGTGCACACGATCTTTTATTTTATTTTCATTTTAATTTTTTTTATGTATGAGCCCATTGTTGCAGTCACTATGCTTCTTCTCATTTTGAGTTGTGTGACATTTGTAAATAGAGGTCACAGGGTCTTTACTCCAGCCCCATCATTAAGGTTGACTTTGTTTGAGGAGGCAGCTCTTCCCCAGTCATTTACTGGATGCCCTCCATCATGAGGGGGTCATTTTCTGGCACTATGTTTGACAGTGCTTTTCTGCTATTCATGGGATTTTCAATGGCTAATTGTTTAAGGAGTGGGCTTCTGGGTCCTTCTTCCTAGTCTGTCTTAATTTGGAAGCTTGGCTGAAACCTGTCCAGCATAGATGGCCCTGCTGATATCTGAAATATCAGTGGTATAGCTCTCTGTATCACAGCAACAGGTAAGCCCCCACAGCATGACAAGCTGACAGATGTGGGGGATTTTCAAAATACAAAAACATGAATATTGGTAGAAATAAAATTAGTGGTTTGTTTCTCTCACAAAATGCTTATGAGAGCAAATTTTATGAAAGCATTTTTGTTTTGCTTTATTTAATTTTTTATTTTCTGTACTGGAAAGTTGAACCTAGAGCCTTACACATGCTAGTCAACTGCTCTCCTGCTGAAATGCATCCCAGTTCTACATTTTTCTTTTTCTAATTTTGAGACACCAAATTACACAGGATGTCCTGGCCCCAACCTTTGATCATTTTACCTCAGCCTTCCAAGTTGCTGGGATTATAGGCATGTACACAGCACCAGGCTTTGTTTTGATTTCTTATTTTAACTTGGGCTTTTAATTTTATCTCCTTATGTTAGTACAATTAATATTCATAGCACATTGTGATTTGTCCATTACTGATATTTTATCCTTCCATATGTAGTATCCTTCTGTCTGCAGTGACATCTACAGCCATACCGCCCTGGTGTCTGATCTCATCAGATCTTGGAAGCTAAGCAGGGTGGCGCCTTGATAGTCCTTGGATGGGAGACCTCCAGGGAATACCAGGTGCCGAAGGCTTGGGAGAAGGACTTGGCAGCCTACTCCTGAAACAATCAGCTATTGACAACCCTTTGAATAGCAGAGAATTACGGACAATAGTGCCAGGCATGGCACAGTGTCAGGTAGTGTTGTGTTCTGTACCTAGGGTCACTATGAGTTGGACCACTATGAATTGGACTTGAGGGCAACTAAAGACAGCAATATATATAGACACATAATTTTCAATGATGAAATTTAAATTGGACCCATGCAAATCATGTATTTGCATTTACATGAGGAAAATATTCCTGTTTTAGGTTGTGATATTTATGCTACAAATACTTAGGATTAGCTCATCTTTGCCAAGAGGTACATGTATTTATCAATGCATAAATATTTTGGTTATATTTGTAATTGGCTATCTTCTGCAACCATACAAATTGTGTTACCAAAATAGGGGAATTAAGCCATCCTTTGTATATTGTTTTTGTTTCCCATTTTCTTTCACTGTTCTTTTGGTCATGTATTGGTTAACACTTTTAATAGATTCTCTGCTTCCTAAATGTGTTTATGAAGGCTTCTATCTTTTAAAAATTAAGATAAGTACTCCAACATTCTATTTAGAATGAGTATTTAATTTTTTGATATTATTCAGGTCAAGGTTATTCCTTCATTCAACAAACACTGAATGCATATTCAAGTATTCCTTAAAAATTATTTTTTACTATACAGATCAATGGGATTTACTGTGATTTTTATGTATATACATACCTTGTGGATTGACTATGTCCATCCACCCTTCTTCCGCCTTTGCTCCCTATTCTGCTGCACCCTTCTCAGCGCCTAGTAATCCCTCTTGTACTTTCAAGTCAATATTTTCATGTATTTACTTTTAATTCTTAATTTCCATCTATTAGAGAGAACATATAATACTTATCTTTCTGTGTCTGGCTTATTTCATTTAACATGAGATCCTGTAGTTCTAGAGCTGGGGTTTAGCTCAGTTGGTAGAGTGCTGTTCTGCACACTGTGAGGAATCTGGGTTCAATCACCAGCACTACAAACAACAAAATCAAAACAAAACAAATAAACAAAAATGGGAGAAGGATGTGGCAATCCACTTCCTAAGCAATCCTGAAAACAATCAGCCATTGAAAACCTTATGATTCAATGGCACCTAACAACAACAAACTCCCAAACTCCAGTTCCATCCATTTTACTATAAATGACAGTATTCCATTCTACTTTATGAATGAATGATACTCCCTTGTGTGTGTGTGTGTGTATATATATATATATATATTTTTTTTTTTTTCTTTATGCATGCATCTCTAGATGGGCACCTAGGCTGACTCTGTACCTTAGATAACTGAATGGTGCTGCAGTAAATATGAGTGTGTAAGCATTTCTTTTGTATGCTCACTTTATATCCTAGATGTATGATAGCTGGATCATGCGATAGTTCTACTTAGATTTTCATTTGTTTGTTTTTTTGAGACAGGTTCTCCCTATGTAGCCCAAGCTGGGCAGGAGCTGTGGTCCTCCTGCCTCACCCCCTGAATATTGAGGATACAGGAATGCACCAACATACCCATTCTACTTTTAGTTTTATGAAGGACCTCTGTGATCAAACATTGACTGTAATAATTTACATTCCTACCAGCAGTGCATAAAAGAGATCATTTTCTCTACATCCTAGTCAGCATTTGTTATTTTGGGTTTTTAATTTTTTTGATAATACTTATTCTAACTATAATGAAATAGTATCTCATTATAGTTTTGATTGCATTTACCTAAAATGTTCAATATTATTTATATATTTATTGGACATTTGTATTTATGC
>VMDO01029124.1:0-23041 GCA_007922755.1 Pedetes capensis
TCACATTAAAAGGGGGGGAGGGAAGATAAGAATGAGGTCAATACAAATGGACTAAAAATCGCATGTAATTGTTCTAACAAGATAGAAACAAAGACCACTACAGGAAAAGTTTCTATCTTAAACAGAAATGGAACCCAAGGACATATAGAAAAATACTACATAGTAAAAGATAGAGAAGACTTGGATGGGAAACTTAGATGGGAAGGGGGGAGGGGGGAAACATAGAGGAAGGTAAGGGGTAACCTATATGAATAATGCTTATCAAATTGCATATATGAAAATTGTCACAACGAAAAGCATGTCAAAATGAATCACATTATGATGTACATTAAAAATTTCTAATAAAAAAAAAAGAAAAGAAACCGTTTTTAAATGGCAAAGCTGTCCCGCCTACTTACATCTCCTTAGCTATGTCAATGGGCTGCAGTTTAGTTCAGTTGGTAGAGCGCTGCTCCGCACTCTCTGAGGACCCAAGTTCGATCTCCAGCACTGCAAAAACAGAAGATGGACATGGCGATCCACTCCCAAGGCAATCCCAAACCAATCAGCCTCTGAGGGTCGCTATGAGCTGGACACGACTCGATGACCCCTAACAACAACAAATAAATCAAAGGCACTGCTGCCTTTCCCCTTCCTGTTTCCTGCCTTGCCCTTGTCCACCACATCCTGATTGTCACCACAGTTTCCTCCTCCCTGAGTCAGGTCCCCACCCTGTCCCCACTGAGCCAGGCCCCATTGCCCTTTCCCTGGACAGGTGCAGCCTCTGCTCTTATGCCTTGGCTCCCGTTCTTCCGTCTCAGTCCAGTCCTCCTACCTGGTGCTTCTTCCTGTCACCTCTTCCTCCCAGACCACGTGCTCTCTGGCTTTCCTGAGAGGCCGAGGTGTTGTCCAGCCCCTCTGTCCATCTGTCTCTTGCGTGCTACAGGCTTGGCCACGGTTCCCCAACGTGCCCCACCAGAGCCGCCCCGCTGACCCCGCCTTCGGAGGACCTTTCACCGGAGGCACATTTGCCTCACACCTCAGCTCTGTGCGTGTTCTCACCCGGGGACACCGCCAGTGTCTGCAGACATTGCAGGAAGTCACCATAGGTAGAGCCTGCTACTGGCATCTGGTGAGTAGAGGCCAGGGATGCCATTCCACATCCTACAGCGCACAGAACAGCTTCCCACAACGAAAAATTAGCCAACCCCAAATGTCACTAGAGCCGGGGTCGAGCAGTCCTTCTCATGCGAATGCTGCTCCTGCTGCAGGACCTACCTGGACACTGGGAACTTCTCAGAAGGGCCGAAGAGTGGGAGCGCCGCAGCACCCCCACCGACCTCCCCCCGCCCGCTGCTCTGGCAACCTCAGCAGTCCTGTCCTGCCTTCCCACGGCCGCGGGGCATTCCCTGGCGTCCAGTGTTTCTCTTCTGTCTAGACAAACGATCTCAAATTCACTCGCGCCAAATCACAAGATTAGGACAGTCTTCCATCACTATGGGTCAAAATTAATCTTCACTCCAGTTTCTCCCCAAGCCCGTTATTTCCATCCACGTGGTTCTGCTTCACGCTAGCCGTTAACAGGCTTGGCTCTGCACACGCAAAGGCCTGTCCTTCCCTGACCACCTCCGCTAAACCCACGCAGCATCTGGCCAGAGCGGGGAAGTGGACGGGTTTAGTGAATGTTCAGCGTCATTGAACAAGTCTCTTTCTTTTTTCTTTCTTTCTTTCTTTCTTCCTTCCTTCCTTCCTTTCTTTTCCTTCCTTCCTTCCATCCTTCTTTCCTTCCTTCCTTCCTTTCTTTTTCTTCCTTCCTTCCATCCTTCTTTCCTTCCTTCCTTCTTGACTTCCTTCCTTCCTTCCTTATTATTTTGTGTGTGTGCCTGCTTGAGCAGGTATATGTGGTGCTGGGGATCAAATCATTGAATAAATCGTGATTATCTGATCCCAGCTCTTGCAGAAAAGGTTCTGACAGGGTAGCTTTTGCTTATATCTTTTATATGTTTACATCAACTCTCACTTACGTCCTCCAAAGTATTACCTGGGGAGAATGAAAAATGCTTTACTTCCCTTTTTTTATTTTAGAGAAGAAAATGTAGGCTATCCAGCCAGCTCGCTTCCTATTTTAGTGAAGTCTTACTTCAGCAATAATGCTGACTCCCTGTCTTTGCTGAGCCATATGAGCAACATTTCAATCTGAGAAACGCCCCAAACTTGAAAGAGTATAGTGTTTCTAAAAGTGCTACTCATGCTTTAACCCAACCCAGCCGCCAGGGATGAGGTGGGAAGCTGACACCCAATACTTGCCCCACATCACACTGACCAAGACCCCCTTCACCAAGTCAACACTGGACCATGTCATCAGCCTCCGCCTCCCCCGCCCCAACTGCTGACACAACGCTCCTCTCCTGGGAGGTGTAGGGTTGGCACAGCATCTCCAGCTCCTCCCTGCACCGTTGCTCATGCTGCGGTGGCTCAGGGAGCAGAATGCCCTCAGGACGTCATTAGGAGAATAGCGACTTGATGACAACACAGAGCAGTTCGGAGGCGGGGTGTGTGCGGATAAATAACTTGTAAATCTTGTTCCAGGTTAGTCGCCAGCTCGATCCTGGCATGGGACCACTCAGCAGACTGGCTCTTGCCCCAGGCTTGCTGGTTCCTTCATGAATGTCCTATGCCTTGGTTGAGCTTTCCCTTTCTGAGCTTCAGGCTTCTTCTGACTGGCTTGCAAAGATTAATCTCCCCTTCAGACCCAAACGATCTACCCCATAATAATTCTATGCTTTCCTGGATTCCATGCATGGACCCCTAAACAAGACCCAATTCTTGATCCCTCACTGATAGGCTGAGCTTAATAAATGATTCCCTAAGCCCTCTCTGTCTGCAGCCATAGCCCCTGGCATTGGATCTCATCTGACCTCAGAAGCTAAGCAGGGTCAGCATGGTTAGTCTTTGGATGGGAGACCGCCTGGGAATACCAGGTGCTGCAGGGTAGGGAGAAAGACCTGGCAATCTACTCTGAAATAATCCACCATTGAAAACACTATGAATAGTAGAAAAGCACTGACAATAGAGCCAGGCATGGCACAGTGTCAGGGAGTGTTTCATTCTGTTGTACACAGGGTTGAGATGAGTCAGACCCGACTCAAGGGCGCATAACAACAAAGCCCTCTCTGTCTGGGCTCAAGGGCCAAGGTGCTTAACTTGGGCATTAGGCTGCACGCACCACTCTGTGCTTTGGAGCTCACCTTCTCCCAGAGTCCAGCAGCTGCTCTGCTTTTTACCAGTCACCTTGCCTCCAATTCCTGCTTTTGGTCAGCCATTCTTTTCCTAAAACCATTTCTTTTAACCATATCAGACTTTTGCATCCACTGTTCCCCTCCCCACCTTGCTCTATTCTACTCCACTCACTGTTTGGTCTCACAGCCCATGTCCAGTTGATTAGAAAACCATCATCCCACAACTGCATTTACATGTCATGTCCATAAGGTAGCTATTGTCTTCAGTAGGAAGGGACCCAATTGCTCTGCCCATATTAAGGCAAGAGATAAGTCAGCACTATCTTACATCACTAAAAAAGTCCACTTCACTTTTCATCAGTCCCTATTGCAAACAATCAGTCAGATAATTCAGGCTACAAAAGGAGTTTTCCTTTGTTTCCAGAGCGATTTTCCTGTCCCAAGCAAGGTAAAAGAGAAAAAGCATGGAACTTAGGGCTAGAAGACTGTGTTCAAATCCAGCCTCTGCCACCTAACTAGTGTGTGACACTGTAAAGGGGATTTAAGGACTCTTGAAATAAGTTCCCTCATCCGTGAAGGAGACATGATAACAAATGAGTCAGAGTTGCCCACACTGCCTGCCAGTCCCCAGCTCTGTGCTTATTCAGTGAAGGCTTTACCTTAGTCTTGTTGACCTCCATAAACTGACTGGAATAAGAAAGAAACACTAGCTTTGGAGGTTTCCTTTTGCCCTTACTAGTTGTATAATCCTGGATAACGAGTAATCTTAATCTCTCAGAAATCCAATTTCTTTGTCTGTAAAATGAAAATAATATCCCCTATCCTGCTTACTTTACACAGGAAATTTTCATCTGAAATTGTTTCGTAAACTGAAGACATTGAAAGATTGTACACAGTGCATCTCCTTCCAAGGAACACTGCACTGAGAATTTTACCCAAACTCCCCCGCTCGGCCCCTCGCCCACACACCCACCCCCCTCACTGTCAGTAGCTATATTCCCCAGGAGAAGATGAAGGAAGGAGAGGTCACTGACTGCCGTCTCGGGGGAGTAGAGCAGAGTGGAGTGGCCTGGAGGAAACTGGGCCTGGAATAAAACCCCGGACTCTCTCTGGCCTTGGAGACGCTAAGTCACCAACCTTCCATTGCTCACCCTAAGCGACAACTAAGCTCTTGAAAGTCTCCTAGAGAAATTCAGTGACAATAAAGATTATTCTTGCTATTACTTTTGCTGGGCAATTGTGCAAAACCGATGTGCTTAAGGGTTGGGTTCTGCTGGTGGTGTGTTTAACTTTGGCCTCTCCAGGTGACTATTTCCCATTAGTGCATGTGATCTTGGCCCGGCACACCCCCTCCAGACCCTGGAGCCTCTTTCACCCAGAACGCTGAGGGTGAACAGATAATGTAGGCTCTGTCCTACCAGACACGTAGCTAGGGTTCAATAACAAGGCATGATAATTGCCTTCAGGAATGTTGTCTTCCAAGGAGGAAAACAAAACAAAACTTGTGGCTCTCCAGGACTCCTCCCAGGCCTTCGACTCTGACCCAGCTCTGCAAATGTCGTGTTCTCAAAAGGTTCCGGAACTGTCTATCAGCCTGTTGGCTGAGGGAAACAGCCCGGCTTCCACCCTTCCTTTATTGGGTCCAAATCGACAAAGCCTTAGGTGTCACTGGAAAGTGCAGGAAGGAGTGGGAGGAGGGGACCACATTTTGTTTCATGATATCCCTGAATTGTCATTGTTTCATCTGGCTTTCAGCTCTTAGCAAAACAAGTTGTTTACCAAGATTAATGCTGAGGATAATAAAGGCCCCAGATAGTTCTACCTGTGGGTACAGAGGCTCAATAATGCTCTCTGCTCAAATTACACTCTCTGCTTCCAAGGGGCAGCTCCAATGGGCGATTGGGAGTGCTTTTGTTGATTTAAAGTGAGATGACATGGAAATGGATTAGTGGAAACCACAGGCATTATAAATTGCAATTTGGCCTCAAAAGATGAATGAAGAAGAAATGCTTTGATCTGTGATTCAGAACTGAACTGCAGATAGAAAAACACATCTGTAGGGAGAAAAATAGAAAGGCCTAAAAAAGAGCCTTTGGGTATTGGTAAGAGGGAGCTAAAAGAGTACGAGGGCTCAGCAGAGTGGGCAAAGGGTTTGGGGCAATTTCACTCAGTCTGTGAGGGTGGACAGTGAGGGTATTTACATAAGAGGGCACCTGGTCTGGTGACACACTGTGGCTCCTAACCCAATCCATACTTGGAGATCTGGAATGCCCAGCTGTGGAGGGACACAGGGCCCACTCGGTGTGGATGTCCTATTGTATTAGTTGTTGTTAGGGGCTGTTGAGTCGAGTCTGACTCATAGCGACCCTATGTACAGCAGATCAAAATGCTTCCCGATTCTGAGCCAGGCACACAATCTTATTTATGTTTAAGCCCATTGTTGCAGACACTGTGTCAATTCATCTGGTGGAGGGTTTTCCTTTTTTTCATTGACCTGCCACTCTCCCAAACATGATGTCTTTCTCCAGGGATTGATCTCTCAAGACCACATGTCTGAAATATGTAAGACTCACTCTGGTCATACTTGCTTCCAAGGAGCAGTCTGGTTACACTTCTTCTAGGACAGATCTGTTGGATCTTTTGGCAGTCCATGGTATATTCAATAGACATCTCCAGCACCATAATTCAAAAGCATCAATTCTTTTCCTGTCTCCCTGTTCAATGTCCAGCTTTCACAACCATATGATGCGACTGAAAATACCATGGCATGAGTCAGGCACACTTTGTCTTCAATGTGACATCTTTACTTTTCAATAGTCTAAGGAGATCTTTTGCCACAGCTTTTCCCAAAGCAATCCATCTTATGATTTCTTGACTGCTGCTTCCATGGATATTGATTATAGAGCCAAGCAAAGTAAAATCTTAGACAACCTCAATCTTTTCTCCATTTATTGTGAAGTTGTATACTGACCCAGTCGTAAGAATTTTTGTTTTGTTGATGTTTAGTTGCAACCCATATTGAAGGCTATGATCTTTGATCTTCATCAGTAAATGTTTTAAATTCTCTTCACTTTCAGCAATCAGAGTTGTGTCATCTGCATGACGCAGGTTGTTAATGAGTCTTCCTCCAATCCTGATGCCTCGTTCTTCCTCATAAAGTCCATCTTCTCAGATTATTTGCTCAGCATATAAATTGAAGAGATATAGTGAAAGTATACAGCCCTGACGCACACCTTTCTCAACTTTAAACCAGGCTGCGTTTCCTTGTTCTATTCGAACAACTGCCTTCTGGTTCATGTACAGATTCCTCATGAGTACAATTAGGTGCTCTGGTATTCCCATTTTCTGAAGTGTTATCCATAATTTGTTATGATCCACACACTCAAATGCCTTTGCATAGTCAATAAAACATAGATAGACAACTTTTTGATATTCTCTGCTTTCAGCTAATATCCACCTGACATCAGCAATGATGTCCCTGGTTCCCCGCCCTCTTCTGAATCCCGCTTGATTTTCAGGTAATTCCCTGTCTATATACTGCTGCAGTAGCTTCTGAATGATCTTTAATAGAATTTTGCTGGTGTGTGATATTAATGATATTGTCCAATAGTTTGCACATTCAATTGGATCTCATTTTGGGGGAATAGGCACAAATGTGGATCTCTTCCAGTCAGTTGGCCAGGTAGCTGTTTTCCAAATCTGTTGGCATAAACATGTTAGCACCTCCAGTGCTGCATCTGTTTGTTGAAACTTCTCTGTTGGTGTCCCATCAGTTCCTACGGGTTTCTACACTCACATCTTTTCCTTGCTCTTTCCCCCAGTGCACATTTCATGGCCACTGCATGACCAGAGCCTGCATTCTTTGGAACAGTCCTCCCTTTACCCTTGTCCCAGTTGCTGGGTAAGCAGCCACTCCGGGGATTCTCAGGATCTCAGACTGAGGACCTCAACCCTGGAAGCTCCCCAATCTCACGCATCAAGTCAGCCTTCAGCTCACTGCCTCCCAAGTCCCAGCTCAGCCCTTGACTGATTTGGACTTGCTGGTACTATGGAATGTTAAAGTGGGAAGGGCCATTGGCGCTCAGAAAATCATCCTCCCAAAGTTGCAGCTGGGTAAAGTGAGGCTCAGAGAAGGCACACCACCTCCCCAAGGTCACATGGCTGGCTGTTGTGCTCCCTCCTGGGAAGCAACAGAACTTTGCAACAGAATGGACACAAGTGAAGCCCTAAGGAAAACTACGCTAAGGTATGACTGACACTCTCCTCCAACTGGTATCCGCCACCTGCAGGAGTAAGGGGTGCTCACAAGTCCTTTTGGTACCGCTTCCCTGGGGTTCAAGGGTGCAAAACTGTGGAATCAGCTAGTGAAGTGTCAAATTATGTATTAAATTCAATTATTATTGATGATATTTGCTGAACTATGGCAGGCATCACTTATAAATATTAACTCACTGAATTTTCACAACCTAATCAAGAAGCAGGTGAGTTTAGGATCTTACATAGAAGGAAACCGAGGTTCAGAAGCAACTTCCCCAGGAATACACACATAGCAAAGGGCACAGATAGGCCCTTTCCCCAAGCATCTCTGCACAGCCCAGGGCAACCCAGTTCTAGTTCTCAACCCATTACTGCAGATCTCAAGCCCTGGTGCATCTCCAAACCACCCAGGGTGCTATTCTCCTCAGCACTCAAAAGTGGGCCCGCCCACCCTACCCCATCTTCCCCCACCCTGAAAGCCTTCTCTTGTTGATACAGCTTACCTCACACTGGTCTCCCTCCTCCCAAACTGCTCCCTTTTAACTCTCCGTTTCTTTTGTGACCTCCGGAGCAAGGCTGCTGCAGTCCCATTTCATCCCAGTCTCTCCTCCTCCTTCCCCTGAATTCCTAACCCTGGCTCCTGGGCTCCCGCTGTGCTCCCTCCACCGCCCCCAACAAGCCTCACTTAGATCTTAGATCTGGTGTGCGTGTCCTGGCTGTCCCTTATTTTTACGAATACAGACAGTATTGTTTTGTAAACACCAGTTTATACTGATGCTTCTCCTGGCAGTATTCTCACTCTTTTATTCGGAGGTGAGGATCGGGGATGAGGGGAATCGGTGCCTAACTTGAGGTCCTTTTGATAGCCTCCTATTCAGTTAGCAAATATTCATGGAGCAATTTCCATCTACAGAGCCCCACGCTGAGCGCTGCCTGTATTAAATGAGACATAGTCCGTGGCCTGCCAATCTTTCAGTGTAGCTCTTTTATCTGAAAAATAAGGATAGTGTCACCTCCCCTTCCACAGAGCTATTCTTCATTCATTTGCTCACCTACTCAGCAGAAACAGCCATTCTGCCTAGCAGATTTTAGGACCTGAGAATACCGGCTTTGCTATCCAGAATGTTGCAGAGGGGGAGACCGCAGAGTGTGGTAGCACAGGGTCAGCGTGGGAGCTAGAGAAAGGCTTTCCAGCTGCCCACTGAAGTCGGGATAGGCGGCACAAGGTACCTGGGGGCTAAATCTTGAAGGACGAAATGGCCAGTTGAGGAAGCGAGAAGAGAAGGGCATGCAAGGAATGACAAGGGCAGCAAAATAGGAAAAGTAGATTGTGGTCAAAGATCGTCAGGGACTTCCCCTTCTGTCCAGCCCAAAAGCGTGGCTGATCCCTGTCTTCACTGTCTAGGGTGCTAATGCTGCATCTCTTATGCTCAAGGGGAGCGGAGACCTTCTCCCAACCCACTGCCTCCCTGGATATCGCTGTCTACCCCTTGACCACATCTGTGGATATCCCTCAAGGACCTCTCTGTGTAGACAGGACCTTGATGCCACCTGGCCCCAGGACCACCCTATAAGCCATCAGCCAACCACACAAGTCACCAAAGCTAGTTTACTGCATTGGAAAGAAATCCCAAGGCCCAGATGGTAGACAAGTATTTAATTATAGGTGCACAGTTTAATTACTTAGTCCAGCTTTACATGACTTAATTTATAAATATAATTTACAGCTCCCTCGTTTCTTTCTCAAGCCATTTAATTCATTAATAGTGTTGACTATAAGAACTCTTCAGAACTACTTGATGGATGCCAGGCCTGTGGTGCCCCGAGGAGAGGCTGGGTGGGCAGGAGAGTTAGGACAATGCTGTCCCTGCAAGAGGCTCTTGTTACGAGTTTCCAATGCATGTTGTTGTTGTGAGGTGTCGTCAAGTCCTGTCCGACTCGCAGGTACCCTCATAGGGTTTTCAATGGCTGATTGTTCTGGGATTGCCTTGGGAGTGGATTGCCAGGCCCTTCTCCCATTTTTGTGGTGCTGGAAACTGAACATGGGACCTCAGAGACTGCAGAGCAGCGCTCTACCAACTGAGCTAAATCCAATGCATAATCCTAATAAAAAGCAGACTGACTTTATGTATTATTATTTTTGATCTATTAAAAGCAATGTTTGCAGGCATAGTACCCTCACATCTGATCCCGCCTGATCTCAGAAGCTAAGCAGGATTGACTTGTTTAGCCCTGGGATGGGAGACGGCCTGGGAACACCAGGTGCTGCAGGCTTGGGAGAAGAACCTGACAACTCACTTCCAAAACAATCTGCCATTGAAAACCCTATGAATAGCAGAGAAACACTGACAATAGTGCCGGCCATGGCACAGTGTCAAGGAGTGTTTCCTTCTGTTATACATAGGGTTGCTCTGAGTCAGACCCGGCTCAATGGTACCTAACAGCAACAAGTTAAAGATAATATCAACAACTTGTCCACCTGCCTCATGGCTGCCACCCAAGATAGGCTCCCCTGGCCTCAGCTTCAGGCACAGCCCTCGGTTCTCCACAGCAACCGCCTCCTGGGGCTTCTCCTTAGGCCTTGCCACACAGCATTCATTCACTCAAGCAGTATTTACCCCATCCCTACTATGTGCAAAACTTTGTCAGCAATGAAGTGCAAAGCCAGGGTAAAATATAATAATTAATAGTTGCCTCACACTTACGAAGCACTAGGCACTTGGCCAAGGTTTTGCAAACAGGGTACTTCATTTCCAGCGACCTTGGAAGCAAGGCTCAGCTTGCTTTGGAGAGTGGTATGTTGCTCTGGCTGCACACTGGAGTCACCTAGGCAGCCTTGACAGGAGAGCCCTCCTCTAGTGTTTCTGATTTAATTGGTCTGGGCTATGGCCAGATATTAGGCAGAATATCAGTCAAGATACTTAAAAACAGAACCAAACAAAAACTTCTCCAGACAGTTCTGATATGTTGCCACCCTTAAGAACTGCTAATTTAACAAGGAAGGGGCAATATAAAGAGTAGAAAGAAGGAGGGAGGGAACTATCAGAGGGAAGCAAAGATTGCGGAAGGTGAGGTGGGGAGGAGGGTCAGTGTGGAGGAATAAAGAGGGAAAGGGTAATCTCAGTGTAAACAAGACAACTTCATAAGTACTTGGAAGACAGGGCAACATAACCCAAATATGCATTTGAGTTTTACTATGTATTAGTGAAAAGGCTCCATAAACCTTGTTAAGTTAGTGAAAGTATAACCAAAAGTGATGTAATAGTTGCATAATGGAAAAAGCCAATGCTGTATTACTCTCTACCCCACCAGCATTTACCAATAAAGGGAGAAAAAGTAAATAAAATAAAATAAAAATAAAAAGGGGGCTGGGGATGGAGCTCAGTGGTAGAGCGCTTGCGAAGTATATGCAAGGCCCTGGGTTCAAACCCCTAGTACTGAAGAAAAAAAAAGAACCACTAATGAAGTAATGTCCCTCAGCTTCTATAAATAGATGGGGAGGCAGGCGGAGCCCCACTACGTACCAGACTCAGCACCCGGTCCTTGCACTGGGAAGAATGGAATGGATGGCCCGTGCCATCAAGAACATAAGACACTGCTAAATCTCAAAGGGCAATGAACTCAGAGACCTTTTCATGAAGACGTAACTTTGGAGTTATTCTTTTAAAGAATTTGCAGACTCTGCAGACGTCAGAATGATGAGACACAACTCCCAGGCAAAAAGAACCACAGGAGCCGCAGCGTGGAGGTTGGGGAACATGAAGAAGTACAAGGGGCAGCAAGCAGATCCTGTGAACATCAGAAAAGTGGATGGAAATCAGGCAGGCCAGGTGAGTCAGTGACAGGCTGTAACAGGCAACGCTTCCTGCACCACTTCAGATTAAACCACGTGGAGAATAACGATATTCGTAGCATACAGCAGAGGAAATGAGCAAGGGTGCTTATGGCAGGACTGGCACCTCGGCAGATCTGGCATGCCCGCTGGGAAGCTTTGCTATAAAGCTTTGAGTATGATCCAAGAAGTTTGTACTTTATTCCGAGGCTAATATGCAGCCAATGAAGATTTTATATCAGACTGGACAGGTTGGGATAGGATCAAAGGTGGGTGTTTCCAACATAAATCTAGGCATTGTTACAATGACTTTCTGAAGACAAAGGCTTGACTTAGGGGATTGTCTGCCAAACAGTATAAACAGAATGCTTTTATAATATGTTGTGATCTGCTATACAAGGTGGTATATTTCCTGACTACAAGCCCCTCAACAAGTGGGACTCTTCGAGATTCTTTTGTCTTATTTTGTTGTTTTCTTAAATTCTAGTGTCTAGCATAGGGCTTGGCACCTGGGAGGTATCCAGTTAGAAACAGCCTTTGAACCATTCATTCAATTCCATTCAGGAGGCAGCCATCTATTCCAGGTCAGGGAAAGAGATCATGCAAGAGGGTGTGTATTAGAAAGAGAATGGATATTATAGCCACAGGCCACCATGCACACCTGTGCAGGTTGCACAGCATGAGGCTGGGGGCCCACAGTTCTGATTCCCAAGGGTTCCCTTCCCCAAGCCTCTGCTCCCTTTCTGCAGAGAGATGACAAAATCCCCCCAGCAGGAGCACTGTGAAATCACACAAGAGGGGCATGGCAAAGTCCTGGCCCACAGCTGGCCCCAGAATGTCCATGCGCCCCATCTCCTTAACTATGGATAATTCTCACATGGTCCCAATCAAATAATGAGGATCCTATTAGTGGTTCTAACTTGAATATGTTTTATTTGCCTTTTTTAAATGTCTGTTCTGCTGGATGGGTCTGGCAGGATGGCTCATATGGACAAGCCCAATGCTCCCACTGCCACCTTTAGTTAGCACTCTACGCAGTCACCAGGTGTTGGTTATCATTGTTGTTGTTGTTGTTGTTAGGTGCCATCGAGTTGAGTCCCACTCATGGCAACCCTCATAGGGTTTTCAATGGCTGATTGTTTCAGGATTGCTTTGGGAGTGGATTGCCAGGTCCTTCTCCCATTTTTTTTGAGGTGCTGGGAATCAAGCTGAGGGCCTTACAGAATGCAGAGCAACACTCTACCAAGTAAGGTAAACCCCAGCCCATTGACTCTCGTAGCCAGCGTTTATTGAGAAATCCCTGTTTTAGGTTCAATGTAAACCATTTTACACATGTTATCTTCTAATCTTCTAATCCTAAACAAAGGCTGCCCAATCTGGCCCTGGACATGTTTTTGCATAGCCTTAGAGCTAAGAATAGTTTGCACATTTTTAAAGGTTTATAAAAACAAAGAAAAAAATATGCAACAAAGACTATCTGCCACAGAGACTAAGATATTTACTATCTGGTCCCTTTCAGAAAATGTTTGCCAATCTCCACCTTATAAAATAGGTACTAAAACTGCCTGCTCTGCAAATGAGAAAACTTGAGTTGTAGAAACGTGACAAAACTTGTTTCCACATCTAAATTCCATATTCATGGTGTTAAACACCAACTCTATTGCCTTACAGTATATGAACATTTCCCCTTCCCTTTAATGCAAATCCAAACTTGACCCTCCCCTAGCTTGTTCCTCAGTGGTTGTGAATGCTTCCCCTGCTGGGTGTTGCCTACGTCCCCAGGCATGCTCCCCTCTCGCCTCTCCTTGCGTCACAAAATTAAGTTTTTTTAAACTAAAAAAAAAAGAGCCCAACTCTGCAGTCAGGTATCAATTCCCTTCCCACACTGGCCATGGAGTTTTCAAAGCTACAGGAGGGCCCGCTGAGAAGCAGAGTCCATTGTCTTTGGGGCACCCGGATCCTAGCATGGAGAAAGGGGGAGAAAGTGCTTTCCTTGCAAAGGACAGCAGGCAGACGGCCCACAGCTACAGATGGGAGCAGCCTCCTTGTGACTTGACCTGGGTTTGGGGAAAAGCACGTGAGAAACACACGGTTCCAGCCCCATCAGCAGCCCAGCTGAGAAGAGCAGCTGCCCTTTCATCCCTTCCATCTTCAGAGGGGGATTAGCTTAAGGCACTGACCCTACAGAGGTGCCCACAGTGAGCACCCTGTTCCCCTGTCCAGCTGCAAGGTGAGGTGCCCTGCTTGTCAGGTACGGTGGCTCATGGTGAGTTACCACGTGCACCATCAGCAGGCAACAGATAGTCAAGCTCTCGGAAGCCATAGGTACACTTGGAGCCATAACTGCACAGAACAGAAGCCTCTGTGTTTAGATGTCCAAGCTGCCATGGTGCCTCAGAGACACTGTCCTGGAAGGAAGGGGGTACACAGAAACGGAATCCACATTTATCAAGTTTTGTGGACTGACAGGGCGGGGGTTTGGCTCAGTTGGTAGAGTGCTGCTCTGGCAGTCTGAGGCCCTGGGTTTGATCTCTAGCACAGCAAAATGGTAGAAGGATGTGGCAGCCCACTCCCAAAACAATCCTGAAAGGATCAGCCATTGAAAACCCTATGAATAGCGGAGAAGCACTGACATCATGCTGGGCATGGCACAGCACGGGGAGGCTTTCGTTCTGTTGCTATCAGTCGGCCTGCAGCTGTAGCCCTGTGGCATTTGATCCCATCAGATCTCGGAAGCTAAGCAGGGTCGGGCCTGGTTAGTACCTGGATGGGAGACCGCCTGGGAACACCAGAAGCTGTAGGCTTGGGAGAAGGACCTGGCAACCCCCTCCCAAAAATCAATCCACCATTGAAAACCCTATGAGCAGCAGAGAAGCACTGACAATAGTGTTTCCCCTGTTGTACAGAGGGTCGCTATGAGTCGGATACCAACTCAACAGCACCTAACAACAACAACAACATGAGTCGGACCCAATTTGAGGGCACCTAACAACATGCTACTGACACTGAACTGGATGGCTCAATAAATATGCCATTTAGAAATGACAGTTCCCAGTGTTTCTTATCTCCAATTTACAGAAGAACAAACTGAGGTTCATACATTTATGGAGGGCCTCCCCTGGACCTCAGCACAAGAAATGCCGAGGTGGACAAAGGCCTGAGTCTGTCCTTGCAGAGCTTCTGTTCTTGTGTCAGACACCTGCACGAGTGAGTCACTGGTGTGCGATAGGAGGGCAAGCAGGAATGCCATGGGAACACATAGCAGAGCTGACTCGGGCTGAGGCTCCAAGGCCTCCTGAGAAAACCAGGTTGAAGCTGAGCCCTGGGAAGATGCTCGAGACAGGAGCAAGTGGGCTTCCTCGCAGCACCGTGGGGCTCTCCTGGTGGAAGGAGGCCGGGCCCTTCCAGGAAGTGAAAACCCCTCACAGCAGCTGCAGCTGGGGCCCAGGGAGGGAGGGGGGAGAGGGCACCGGGTGAGCTTAGCGAGATTAGTACAACCAGAGCCACATGGGCCAGCATACAGGACAACCGCGGAAGCTGGACTTCATCCCAGGAAGTCGCAGAGGAATGTGAGCCCCGGAGAGACCCCACAGCCCTTCCCAGCACGAAGTAAGGGGTCAGATGCTAGGTGGAGTCTAAAAGCTATGATCTTTCCACTAGACGGAGCATGTTTATCTGATTTTAAAATATTAAAAAAAAAAAAAGCCAGGCTTGGTGGCACACACCTATAATCCCAGAGACTTGGGAGGCAGAGGCGGAAGATCACAGGTTCAAGACCAGAGGCAGCCTGTGTAACTTAGTAAGACACTGACTCAAAATAAAAAATAAAAACTGGGGGGTGGGGGGGTGTGCAGCACAGTGGTGAGCACTGGCAAAGCACATGTGAGCCCCTGTGGTCAACTCCCAAGTATTGGAAAAAAAAAAAAGGAAAGAAAAGGCCTCCAGGTGAGACCAATTGACAGGAGCTGACAGCCAACAGGGAATTCTAACACAGAAGGCATCAGAATTAGGAGTCAGAATATTAGGTGCTAGTTCTGCCTCTGCTGATTCCTTGTCCTGCAGTATGGCTACTTTTAACCCCCCAATCCCCATTTTCCTCCCCTCAAAGAGGGAGTATTGGGTAAGACACTCGGAGAATAATCACTCGTAAAACATTTAGAACGATGCAGAGCCCAAAGCAAATGCTCAGGACAGCTTACCTGTCACATTTATCAGCATCTTATTGTTGTTGTTAGGTGCTGTCCAGTCGTAGCCAACTCAGAGTGACCCTCACAGGGTTTTCAATGGCTGATTGTTTTGGATTGTCTTGGGAGTGAACTGCCACCTCCTTTTCCCTATCAGCATCTTAGTTGTTGTTGTTAGGTGCTGTCGAGTCGGTATCCGACTCATAGTGACCCTGATAGGGTTTTCCATGGCTGACTGTTTCGGGATTACCTTGGGAGTGGATTGCCAGGTCCTTCTCCCGTTTTTGTGGTGCTGGGAATCGAACTCCAGACCTCAGAGACTGCAGCGCAGCGTTCTACCAGCTGAGCCAAATCCCAGCCCATCAGCAACTTAGAGTTCTCAAATTCTATGACCCTTAGCATAAATTCTCAGAGCCCTCAATTTCAGGACACAGTAATCAATCTCAGTTACTTCTACAGAAGGAGGCAAAGCTATTCTTTTGGAATAACCCTAGAATCCTCCAATAATACTTAGGGACTCTTCTCTACAAAAGGAACTATGGTTTTTATGGTTCACTTAAATGTGCACATAATTGATCTGCCCCTCTTACTGGATTTACCCATACAACTCACAGGCAGAAATTTAATTATAGTTCTGAAGGAACTTACTGTTATAACAGTGGAAGAGCTTTTATGGGTTAAGTGATAATTAAAGTTTACATTCTATTGAGGTCAAGCAACTTTCAAATGTGATCCTCCCCTACCTCCATCCCAAATTACAACAAAGGTAATTCAGCTTTTGAAATACAGGATGACCTTACACAAGAAATTGTTATGTTCATTATGTACACTGTGTATAAAGTTATGCCTGCTTTTATTCAGTTCCTTGATTTAACAATAACAAATTTTCACACATGTTTGTGTATATGTGTGCCTAAAGCATTTTATAGGGTTTGGGAGGGGCTGGGAAAGCTATTGTTGGTGACTAGAGCAAGTATTCAGTCCCAGGCTTCTTCCATTGCAGCTACCCCTACCACATCACATAGCAAGTTTTCAAGCCTTCTCCTTTCTTTGCCCAGCTGGTGTGTGCTTTCTCTGAGAATGCAAACTCATTTTAATATTAGCTTAAGCAAGGCATAATTAGGAACACAAATCTGCTGCAAGAGAACAATACAATTCATTCAAAAGCCAAGATTCAATGACTTTTGGATTATCTGTTGTTAGGCTGTTTTTACATCCTCATCGTTCTCCATTCCAGTAATTGAAAGCTGTCTGCATACATAAGTGTGCAGCTGTAATTGGTCTGCTAATACACTCTACCAGGCAAGCTCTGTTGTTTTGCAAGAAGAAATAGGATAGCTCATCTCTCTTGCAAACCTAGAAGAGGAGGTAGATGAGGTCCTTTCTAGCTTCTTCCTGTGACAGATACAAGAATAGAACTCACTAAATACTGATGTTGTCACACAAAGGGTGAGTACAATTTCTTATTTTCCATATTAATCTTTCCTTAAGCTTTATCTTATGCTTAGCTGTCTGCCCTCTTCAATGCACTCATTTTGTCTCAAAGCCTGGTTGCTTTATTCTTTTGTCAACACTGCAAAACTAAGACAAAAGCAACCACCCACCACTGAGCCACCTACTTTTTGTCATTGGAGGACTTCATAATCAACACAAAAGTAATCATATCAACTGCTCATTTATATAACTTTATGTGAGTGTTTGTGTAGGTGTGCGTAAATGTGTATGTTAGCAAAACCTAAAATCGAAAATGAGTTGATAACACATTATGGTCAGAGACAGTCATGTCATGATTAGGGACTAGGTGGGCAGAGGACTTTTGGCTGGCTTCTGAATTGTATAACACCATATGGGTAACAAAATCCTACATGATTTAGCTCCTGTCTTTCCAGCCCCATTTCATGCTACTCACCCACTGCCTTTCCTCCACTTCTGCCCTATTGGCAGAGTAAAGTCCTTGCAATCTGTGCTCTTTGCCAGACCCAAGCCTTCACACGTTTTCACTCTACCTGGAAGGGAGAAGTTCTGCCCCATCACAAGCAATGTGGTAGGTTTCCTATCTCAAGACCTGGGGTCCTGGATCCACATTCAGTAGCATAAGTTTCCAACTATGCAAACATTTTTTAACTCTTTATTCAGGGATCCTCTGTGCTAGGCATTGAGGTTGAAGGAGAAGAGGGAAAGGGCTTTAGAGCATCATCCAAAGACCTCCAAAATCCTCATTTGTCGTACTTCCAAATAAATTGATCCCTAGGCTCTTCCCTAAAATACTAATATCTTGTGTTTTAAACCACCTAATTTATAAACTCTTTATGCAATTTTTTACTGGTGTCTAATACTTTTTGTTTTCTGAGACAGGGTTTTGCTATACAGCACAAACTATCTTCAAAATCGTGATCTTCCTGCCTCAGTCTCCTGAGTGCGAGGTTTATAGTTGCGTGCCACAACAGCCAACTGAGGACTTTAAAATTTTTAATGCTAAAGTACTTACAGATAAGATCTATTTCACTTCTAAACTAACTACAAAGCCCACCACTGGAGTGAATACACAAGAAATACAAAACAAATACCATTGACTAATTGCCTATTGTCATCCCCTTGGGGTTACTTCCTCATGAGTCATGGTGAAATGCCCAGGAGTTTGTAAGTTGTATAAGGACAGGGACTCAGCATTCTTCCAAGGTATGACACAATGTCCCATACACCATAGGCATTCAGCAAATATTTATCAAGTAAATGAAGGAGTAAGTAGGTTCTACAAAGGCAATAATGAACCCAAATCCTGCTCTAAGGTACCTTCTAGACAATGGAAAGAGATACAGTCTCTTTGTACCCCCTAGCCTATTTACATTTATTTCTCATTTATTTACATTTTCTTTCTCATTCCTTCCTAAAGATTTTTAAGAAGAGTCTGTACCATTAGGTAGCCTTTGTAAGAAAAGCAGATATTCTTGGCCAACACACATAAAAAAAGGAAAAAAAAGCTTTAAAAATTGTTAGGAATTGTGATTCAGACAACTGGTCTAACCCTAGAAGTCATCACAGAAGCAAGGTTAAATACAACCCTTCTTTTCTGGTCCTCTTTTGTTTTCAAACAGTCAGTGACAACCATTACAAATCATAAGAGCAAAATCTATATTTTAATACAACTACACAAATATTCATTCTATGTTGTGTATTTGAAATTTAAAAAATAAAAAGGTTAATGAGTGCAGTGAGAGAGAATGTAAACAACTATCATACAACATGGTAATTGCTATGCTAGGGAAATGGACAGGGTCTTTAGGGAATAATGAAGACAGAGCAATTAATCCTGTCTCAGAGCATGGAGGAAAATTTCATAAAGAAATTGATTGTTGAGCTAGGCCTTCAATATGGCAAGATTTTGCAATTACAAGAGGGTAGATGGGTCTTCCAAGTAGAGACAATAGCAGGAAGGCATCGAGTATGCACCATGTCCCAGGAGATCAACAAGGTGGTTAAGATAGTTGTTCCCAACAATTTTAGCAAGAAAGAATCTCAATCATCCCTACATGAAAATAGTCATAGCCTTAGCACCCCCTGATTGAGAAAGTACATCACAGCAAAATGTACTATATGTTCAGTAAAGTTCTTGAACAAATGTGTGTTTTATTAATCACCACATTTATAGACAGCCAAAAATAGCAGTACATGTTATCAGACAGTACTCACCTCTACATTTCTTTTTTCTAAGTGTCCCATTGAAACAAAAATGGAGGACACTTGTCTCAGAAAAACAGGTGATCTTCGAAAATCCTCCTAGTGAAGTATCAGAGAAGTTTAGGATTTTAGGCAGTGTTTGAACCCACATGGACACACAATCATGCATCTGAGAGTGTGATAGGATCAGGCTGAGAGGGTCAAGGGAAAGGCCACCCATCCCATGATAACCAGCAAAATTAAAAACACAGTCAACAGTGACCAACTCTGTGGCATGAAACTTGATAAATGTATCCTGGATGAAAGAGTTTCTTCTATGGACTCCTGTTTTCTTTGGAAAAACAAACACACAGGGATACATTTCTTCTAATATCTTTCATAAAACAAGTAAGAATTATAACTCATTGGAATAATAAAGACATCATTTCCATCTTCTCCAAGTCCTCATTACCCACAAGAATTATTTAAGGAAGATGAAGATGGAGGAGAAAAAGAGACGGGGGAGGAGCAGGAGGAGAAAGAGGGAGAGGAAGCAGAGTATGAGGAAGAGGGACGGGGAGGAGGAGGAAGTGGAGGAGGAGGAGGAGGCAGCCAGGGGAGGAGGGAAAGAAGAAGAAGAAGCCCCAGAAAGAAGAGCTTATGCTGTTATAGGCCAGGGAATGTTCCAAGTGCTCTAGAAAGCAGTCAAGAAACAACAAAAACCTCTGCTCTGCTGCAGCTTACGATTTTCACTCAGCACAATCATGTCAACATTATCCCTTTGCAATTGATAGACTCGGTGTTATTTGAACAAAGGAATGTGTTTCTCAGGTAAGAATAACCAAATTATCTTCAGATAGAGAAATATATTTCACAATGATGAGGTGACTTAACTATTAGGTAAATTTAGGTAGAACTCACCATTGTTCCCATACTCTACCCCAAGAAGATATCTTCCCAAGGGAGGGTGGGGCAGGTGGCCAGAAAGGAAAGATACAAAGAGGAAGCTCCAGGGAAAGGACAAAATGAGGGAAATCAAGCAGAGAATGAGGGGGTTGCCATGAAGGTCTAGAAAATGAGGCAAAAACAGAAACAACTCTCACTCATCAGGCTCTGTGCTGTTTCAAGTTGCTAAATTGAGCCTTACAATAAAAAGAACTGCTTGTCCCTCCCTTAAGCTTTGCTGAGACTTGGTGCCGGGGAAGACTGGCGTGGAGATGCTGCAGAGGATATGTACTCCCTGACTGAGGACACCTTGTTGGTTCATAGGAAGAAAGGGTTATGGCTTGAGAGCATGTGAGTGGCAGGCCCGTCACTGCTGATTTCCCCTAGCCCATCTCCCAGCGCCACCCCTGGACCCCCACCCAAATATGACCCCAGAAGGAAGGGCACTTCCTCCTGTATGGGCCAATACTTATATCTGCTACTGGCAGATGGGCAGGAGGGAGTGATCATAAAAGAAAGTAGATTAGATCCAGAAAATGTTGAGAGCTTTTATTTTCTCTATACATCAAGTGTTAAGTTTTGTGAACCTACAACATATGCTTGGGTCACATTGTTTACGTAAGTTAATCATTTCTTGATATACTGATTTTTTGAAATAACTCCATAGGACACTAGAGCACCCGAGTTGGAAACACAGGGGTTAGTTTGAAAGATGCTTGTATGAGGAGGTGAGAAATGGTGTCAGAGAAGTATCCAGGCAAGATTTTGAAAACATTGCTCTGAGGCCAGCCCTGCAGAGGATAGTTAAGAGAGGCACAAAGGTGTGAAATGAGCAAAGAAAAAGGGAGGAAGGAAGTTTATGGAAGGGAATGATATAGTCACATCCAGGTTTTAGAAAGATGATTCTGGAAATTTCTGAATAGTGAATTGAAAGGAAAAGAGATTCACAGACAGGGCGCTGGGGACAGAGTGGGAGGGGGAGCTACTGTAATTCCTCAGGAAGAGATCACCTAAGCAAGCAGGGACAGAGGAAACAAAGTTGCCTCTGGTCCACCACTTGAAATCCTTCCTGCCCCACCATTTACTGGCTGCTGACTTCAGCTCGCTCTGGGCAGGTACAAACCGGGAGCATGGTCCTCCAGCCACGCTCTCCATGCTTCTGGACCTGAGCTTTCTGATGTTGCTGCATGGAACACCCCAAGAGTCCACTCTGCAATCTCTCATGCACACCCTAGAAATATAGGGGTGCTAAGCTGTGAATGACAGTGGACAGGAGTCCCCTGTATGGACAGTTCTGATGCATCTCATAAGACTCCTCAAAAGATCCTACAAGATCAAAGATGTGCAGCAGTGGATGACCCAGTAACACAACCTTGATTTGTTTCATTCTCTTTCTCCACTCATTTCCTTATCCCTCTTACTGCACCCTGGGTCTCCTATCAAATAAACCACTGTCCATGAAGACTCGTCTGGGGCTTTGTTTTGGTGGCAACTAGGCCAGGAAAGAAAATCACAGAACCTGATCATTCACATGATGTTGGGGTCAAGAAAAGGGGAAACCTCTAAGACGAGAGTTTCCATTGTGGGTGATGGAACTGGCATGTGGTGGGGCTACCTGCTGAGACTGTGTCCAACACACACACACACACACACACACACACACACTTTCCTTTCCTTTACATATGGCTTCTGGTTTGTGGGCAGCCAGCTTCACTGTAAGTCTAACTTGCTGAGACAGTTGGCTTTCTTCTTGCGTTTATATGTTGATCTTACCTCCTTCCCATCTTCCTTCTCTTCCTCTTCTCCCACCTCTTCCTCTGTCACCTCCTTCTATTCTATTTTCTCCCCTCATCTCTTTCTTTTTCATTTGTATCATGTAATCCACTTCATGTTCTGAAGTAAAATTCTAAGTCAAATGTAAATAGAAAAAGAACAAATAAGCAATTTTTTATTAAAGACAGGAAGGCAGGGGTGAAAGGTAATCCATCATTCTGAGGATAATTTGCTAGCACCTTCTCGTTATTTGGGGCCTAGTAGAGACTGACTCCCTAGGTTCTTTTGTGACGCAGCCATGACTCAGTCTTCTTGTTTACCCACTGATGTGGAGGTGGCCCCTGTACAGGAAGAGCTTGGAGGCAGCCTGAACCTTGCTTCGTCAGAGGCTTTGTCCACATGCAATGTTGTATTAAGGTGGTGGGTGGCAAGCAGAATGATTTTGCATGTCAGTGACTCGTGTTAGAATGAGATTGTTTCACATTATAAAGTGACAATGATAAAAATGTGAACATAGAAACATGTTGTTGTTAGGTGCTGTCGAGTCGGTATCTGACTCATGGCAACCCTGCGTACAACAGGCGAAACACTCTTGTCAGTGCTTCTCTACTATTCACAGGGTTTTCAATGGCTGATTGATTTTTGGGAGTGGGTTGCTGGGTCCTTTTCCCAAGCCTACAGCACCAGTGTTCCCAGGCGGTTTCCCACCCAACTACTAACCAGGCCCAACCCTGCTTAGCTTCTGAGATCTGACACGACTGGATGCCAGGGTGGTATGACTACAGGCACAGAAACATGACCATTCGATAAATATTTATTGTGCAATATACACGTTCTTTGACTTATGATGGTATGACATCATTGCTGATGTCAGGTGGATATTAGCTGAAAGCAGAGAATATCAAAAAGATGTCTATCTATGTTTTATTGACTACGCAAAAGCATTTGATTGTGTGGATCACAACAAATTATGGAGAACACTTCGGAAAATGGGAATACCAGAACACCTAATTGTGCTCATGAGAAATCTGTACATGAACCAGGAGGCAGTTGTTCGAATAGAACAAGGAAACACTGAGTGGTTTAAAGTTGAGAAAGGTGTGCGTCAGGGCTGTATACTTTCACCCTATCTCTTCAATTTATATGCTGAGCAAATAATCCGAGAAGCTGGAAGA
>VMDO01029125.1:0-23040 GCA_007922755.1 Pedetes capensis
AGCAGCAGTCAAGAAATCAAAAGCATTGCTCTAGGAAAAGCTGTGGTAAAAGATCTCTTTAGAGTATTGAACATTGAAGACGAAGGTGCGTCTGACTCATGCCATGGTATTTTCAGTGGCATCACATGGTTCTGAAAGCTGGACATTGAACAAGAGAGACAGAAAAAGAATTGATGCTTTTGAATTGTGGTGCTGGAGACGTCTATTGAATATACCATGGACTGCCAAAAGAACCAACAGATCTGTCCTAGAAGAAGTACAACCAGAGTGCTCCTTGGAAGCAAGAATGGCCAAACTGCGTCTTACATATTTCGGACATGTAGTTAGGAGAGATCAATCCCTGGAGAATGACATCATGTTTGGAAGAGTGGCAGGTCAACACAAAAGAGGAAAACCCTCCACCAGATGGATTGACACAGTGTGTGCAACAATGGGCTTAAACATAAATAAGATCATTTGCCTGGTGCAGAATTGGCAAATGTTTCGATATGCTGTACATAGGGTCACTATGAGTCGGACTCGACTCGACGGCACCTAACAACAACAACATAGCATCTGGGAGGGCTGGGATTTAGCTCAGTTGGTAGAGCGCTGCACTGCAGTCTCTGAGGTCCCGAATTCAATTCCCAGCACTGCAAAAATGGGAGAAGGACCTGGCAATCCACTCCCAAGGCAATCCCGAAACAGTCAGCCATTGAAAACCCTATGAGGGTCGCTATGAGTCGGATACCAATTGGATGGCAACTAACAACAACAACATAGCATCTGGGGCATCAGGGCAGGGGCTCTCAGGGCCCGTGGCCCCAGGAGATGACACCACCTCTTCAGGCTCACAGGCCTATGCAGGAGCAGTCCAGGATAGAGCCTGGGCCAGCCTGGCTCCAAGGAAGGCTCACACCAGTGTGGAAGGTGACCATCACGGGGAGTTGACCAAAGTGTCTTCAGGGTCACATAGGGCTCAAGGCTCAGGACTCATCTGGGGAGGGTCTCTGTCATCCAGTGTTCCAGGAGTCATCTCTGGTGTGCTCAGCTGCCCTGGTCTGCTGCCACACTGTGCTGGACCCATCCTGCGTTGTTACAGACTTCTGTAAGATTGTCTGGCATTGTCTTCCAGGAGGGCTAGATCTGGACTGGTTGCCAGCTTGGACAGAATGACTACTCAGCTCCCACAGGACCTTAGTCCCCAAGGTGCTGCCCATGGGGAGTAGGTGGGAGGGCACAGTGGGGCTCTGAAGTCAGCACAAATCGTGCTGCTGTGGCTCCAGACCACCCCGCCAGCCCTCTCTCCCCTGGCCTGTCTAGGTGCCCCTCCCCCAGGGGGCCTCCCTGCCTCCAGCCTGGGGCTCTGCAGCTGGGTACTCTTTCCCTGGGCTGCTTAGAGCCTGTGGGAGCAGGGGAAGGCCCTGCTTTGCCCACATGGCTCACCCAGTGGCCCCTTCCACCGATGGCCCTCAGCTCTCATCCTCATCCCCCACTGGGCCCCTCAGCAGAGGCTGTCATCTCTTCTCAGACCTCAGGAATCCGCCCCATCCAGACTGCTCCTGTGCACGTGTGCCACAGACCAGCTCCTGGAAGCAGATGCCCCACTTCATGCACTAAACACCTCACAGACAGGTGTGAGTTCCTGGGCAGGTACTGGGTAGTGGCCATGAGAGAATGGCTTCCTGCCCTGACCTGACAGTACAACAGAGAACCAGAGCATCTCCATGGCCCTGGAGGGGGCAGCATGCACTCTATGCAGAGGAGACATTGTAGGAGGAGGCCTGGAGGTTGGCTAGGCACCTGACAGGTGCTCCATGCTGCTGGAAAGTGGGAGCCCCAGGACAGGGCCATGTCAGGCCTGGGAGTCAGTGTGGATGCAGTGAATGCTTTGGTCAGCATGCACACCAGTGGGAAGCTGGTGCATATGTCAGCCAGGCAGGGCATAATTAGCTCATACTCAACAAACCTCCTCCTCCAGGAAGCCCTCCTGGGCTCACCAGTTTGGACTGGTGCTTCTCCTTTGTGTCCCTTTACATCTCCTTCATCTCAGCATTTAACATACCACATTGAACCTGCCCTTCTTGCACACCATCAGCTCCTGAGGTTGGGGTCTGACTCACCTGTCTCTGGGTCCCATGTCTGATGAAAATCAGTTTTTGCTTAACCAAAGAGAAAGCTTTGGAGGTGCCTGTGCCCTGGTCCTCTGGGACAGCCCATGGTCCCAGTTCCAGGCCCTTCACCTCTCCCCCTGGAGAGTAGCATTTTGATGCCATAGCCAGAAGGTTTGCACAGGTCTGGCCAGCTCTGTAGGGTGGATGCAGTTGGGCTCCAGGCAGAAATTCCCTGGCTGCTCATTTGTTTCCTGCAGATGAGCAGGAGAGAGCAAACCCAGTTTGTCTTGCTGAGACCCATTAGCCAGTTATTTACTGGAATCAAATTTAATAAGTGGAACAGTTCAAGCAATTCTGGTGGATAAAGGAGGATCTGGGTGTGACATAGATGCTTACAGTGAATTTAAAGGAGAAAGCACAGATGGTTTAATCTGGGAGCTAGTGAGCAAGTCTGCCCATCTGAGTGTCAGGCCAGTCTGCTCAGGTTTTATGCTCTTCAACCGTGGCTGTCACAGGGGATGAGGACCATAGGCTTCCCTGGCAAGCCCTCTGCTTAGGTGACCCCTCCTACATTTTCCTCACAGGGCATTTCTTTCCCTTCAGGAGTCTCCAGGATCAGGTATGAATAGCTAAGGAATGTTTGGTAGCCCAGACCTCCTCCCCAAAGAACATTATTCCCCATCACACATTTTCCAGGGGCTTAGAAACTCATTTCAGGTTTCCATTTCTAGGACAGAGTATGCTTACATTTTCTTATTCATTTCACTAAATATAGCTAAAATTCCTAGATACAATATTTACAAAAACATATAAGTAGAAACTAAATAGTGCAGAAAAGAAGATAAAAAAAGAAAAAGAGAAACCAGGTCTTAATACTCAAAGGGGAAAAAATGGGGTTCCCTTGAAGGACAGAATTTTTAGACAGTTCATTCCCACCAAACAGCACAGAAGACACTGTAGCCTCACCCTCACACCATCCTCATCAGTAAAGCCAAATAGAGATCTGAACTTCCACCCTCTCTAGACTAGCAGGTGCCCAAATTGACCCACAAGGGTGCTGTTAGGGAGCCAAGTGCAGAAATGAGACTTTCATTCTCAACAGAGGAGAGAAGTCCTTGTCCCCAGTAGTGTCAGTGGAGGCAGGTGGGGAGCCAGAATTTCTGGTTCACTTGACAGTGACAAGGTGCCTCTTTCTCCCCACAGAGAAGGACCAGTTAGAGAGACAAGATCCACCACTGCCCAGCAGTCATGAGGCTACGTAATCCCACAGCATCTGTGGAGGACACATGGGGAGTAAGAATGAAAATTTCTGTCCCTCTCAACAAGGGTGGCATCAGTAGGGTGAGGTGAGGAGCCTAAACTCCCACCCCACCAGTAGTAACAAAGGTCTTCACCTCACAGGTGTCAGTGTAGGCCAAGAGAGGGTACTGTACTTCCACCATCCAGCTATAATGAGAAAACATCCCTTTTGTCCCACCAGAATGTCATCTGAGGACACCTCAGATGTCCTCAACAAAAGATCTAAGTAAGATTTAGTTTCATAAAATATACTCAAAACATCTAGGTTTTGGTTGAACATTACTCACTATGGTAAGAATCAGGAAAGTTGCTATTTGAACGAGAAATGACAATCAATAGTGCCAACACCAGCATGACCCAGATATAAAAATTATCTGACAGAAATGTAAATGTAGCCATCATAAAATGTCTCAATGAGCAATTATGAAAATGCTTGAAATAAATGGAAAAACAGAAAGTTTCAGCAAAGAAATAGAAAGTCTAGGCAAAGAACTAAAAGATACAAAAGACTAAATCAAAGCTTAGAAATGAAAAGTATAATTACTGAAATAAAAATTCAATTGATGAATCCAATAGCAAAATAAAGAGAACAAAAGAAATAATTAGTGAACTTGAAGATAAAAAATGCAATCTGAGAAGTTAAGACAAAATAGAATTTTAAAAATGAGTAATGATTCAAGAACTGTGAGTTATAACAATCCAATATTTATGCACCAGAGTTCTAGGAGGAGAAAAGAAAGAGAAATAGCACTAAAAAAATCTTTGAAGAAATAAGGGCTGAAAACTCTCCAAACTTGGTAAAACATGTAAATATAGAGATTCAAGAACCTATCTATGGCCATACCAACAATGAATGTGCCCAATCTCTTCTGACCTTGGAAGCTAAACAGGGCTGGACCTAGTTAGTAGTTGGATGGGAGATTCAAGAAGCTGATCAAACTGTAAACAGGATAGACTGAAATAAATCCACACTGAAACATTTCACATTCAAATCTATGAAAATATAAAGCAAAATAACTTGAAAACAATAAAAATGCTTTATATATAAAGGAAAAACCTCTCAACTGACAATGGGTTTCTCATCAGAAAACATGGAGACCAAAAGGAAGCAAAGGAAATAAAGAAAAGGAGAGAAACTTTGTTGTTGTTGGGTGCCATTGAGTCAGGTACAACTCATAGTGACCCTATGTAAAACAGAACAAAACACTCCCTGACACTGTGCCATGCCCCACACTATGTTAATGCTTCTCTGCTATTCATAGAGTTCCCAATGGCTGATTGTTTTGGGGGTGGGATGCCAGATCCTTCTTCTATTTCTGCAGTGCTGGGGATCAAACCCAGGGCCTCAGAGAGTACAGTACAGCACTCTATCAACTGAACTAAACTCTAGCCCAAGAAAGTACTGTTTCCAAATTTCATATCTCCTGAAAATGTCCTGCAGAAAATAAGAGGAGCTTGAGACATTCTTAGCTAAAGAAAATGAAGAAACTTTGTCTTTTCTTTTTCTTAGAATTCTATTTTGATTTATCTATAGTGTTTTTGAATGCAGTTTTCCCCCTATGCCCACATTCCTCATCTGTAGATTCAACCAAATGTTGGCTGAAAGTATTTAAAAAGAACTTGTGTCTATACTGAATATGTGCAGACTTTTCCTCTGTTCATTATTACTTGAATAACACAGGTAGCATTATTACTTGAACAATACATGTAAACATGAATTTTTTAAAGGAGTGGATATATTAATATCAGATAAATTTCAGAGCAAAAAAAAATTACCAGGAACAGAGGTATGACATGACATAGTGAGAAAAGAGTAAACACGCTAAGAAAACATCATAAACCTAATTGTCTATGCACCAAACACTTGAACATCAAAACAGATGAGGCAAAATTGACAAAACTAAAAGTAAGCACAAATTTACAATTATAATTGGAGACTTCAATTCCTCCCCCCCCATCACTGATAGAACAACTAGATATAAAATCAACAATGATATAGAAAAAAAGGAACCATACTCTTGAGCAGTATTGACAGAATGCTCCACTCAACACTAGCATACTACATATAAGATCAAGATAGACTATTCTCAACAAATGTAAAAGAATCAATATCATTCAGATTGCAATCTCAGATCACATGGAATCAACTAGAAATTAATGCTGTTGTTGTTGTTAGGTGCCATCATGTCGGGTCCAACTCATAGTGATTCTAAGTACAGCAGAATGAAACACTCCTTAGCATTGTGCCATGCACACAATCTTTTTATGTTTGAGTTCATTGTTGCAACCACTATATTTCTTCTCATTTTGAGTCCTGCCGCATCAGCAAAAGGAGATCCCATAGGCTTTCCTTCAATCTCATCACTAAGGTCAACTCTATCTTGAGAAGGCAACTCTTCTCCAGTGATTTCTTAAATGCCTTCCACTCTGAGGGGGCTCATTTTCTGGAACTACATTTGGCAGTTCTTTTCTGCTATTCACAGGGTTTTCAATGGCTAATTGTTTTGAGACTAGGATGCCGGGTCCTATTCCCTAGTCTGTTTTGGTCTGGAAGTTCAACTGAAACCTGTTCAACATGAGTGGCCCTGCTCGTATCTGAAATACCAGTGGTGCAGCTTTCACATCACAATGACACACAAATCTCCACAGCACAATAAGATGACAGACACATGGGGGAGAGATCAATAATAGAAAGATAACAGGAAATTTGCAAAGTTGTTGTTGTTGTTGTTAGGTGCCGTAGAGTCGGTATCCGACTCAAAGCGACCTCTGTACAACAGGGGAAACACTATTGTCAGTGCTTCTCTGCTGTTCATAGGGTTTTCAATGGCAGACTGATTTTGGGAGGGGGTTGCCAGGTCCTTCTCCCAAGCCTACAGCTTCTGGTGTTCCCAGGCGGTCTCCCATCCAGGTACTAACCAGGCCCGACCCTGCTTAGCTTCTGAGATATGACGAGATCAGATGCCACAGGGCTACAGCTGTAGGCCTTGCAAAGTTAGAAGGTAACAATACTTCTAAATGACCCATGGATTGAATAGGAAGTCTCAAGGAAATCAAACATTTATTAACTGAATGAAAAAACACACATCAAAATTTGTGGGTCATAGCTAAAGCAGTCCTGAGAGGGAATTTATGTCACTAAATGCTCACATTCCAAAGGAAAAGGCTTAAGTCCATAGCTTAAGATGCCTCTTCAAGAAACTGGGAAAATGATATCAAAATAAACATAGAGGAGCAGGAGAAAGTAAATAAGAAGGATAAGAGCAAATAGCAATAAAACTGAAAATAGAAAAACAATAGAGAAGATCAGTAAAAAGAGTTGGTTCTTTGAAAGGTAGATAATCAAACTGAAAAACTTCTGGCAAGATTGACATTAAAAAAGAAGACACCAGTCACTAATAGCAGGAATGAAATAGGAATATCACTCCAGACCCTGCTGACACCAATAAAATATTACTACTACTGCTACTGGGGCTGGGATTTAGCTCAGTTGGTAGAGAACTGCACTGCAGTCTCTGAGGCCCCCAGTTCAATTCCCAGCACCACAAAAATGGGAAAAGGGCCTGGCAATTCACTCCCAAGGCAATCCCGAAACAGTGAGCCATTGAAAACCCTATGAGGGTTGCTATGAGTCAGATACCAACTCGGCGGCACCTAACAACAACAACAGCTACTACTACTACTGCTACTGCTACTAATAGTAACAATAACAGTGGAATGCTATGAACAATTCTACTCCCAAAAACTTGTCAACTTAGAAAAATGTACCATTTTCTCAGAAAGTACAAACTACCAAAACTCAACAAACATGAAGCAGATATATCAAGTATCTCTATAATTATTTAGGAAACTGCATTCATAATTTATAAATTCTCTCCAAAGATATTTGTAGACCCTGACTGTTTCATGAGAGAATGTTAGCAAGAGTTTAAAAGAAGAATTAATAACAATTCTATACAATCATCTCCAGAAAATAGAAGAGGGGGGAACATTTTCAAATTCATTTTCTGAAACAGGTATTATTCTGATATTAAATCTACACAAAGACAATGCAAAAAAAAAAAAAAAAAACCCAACAGATAGTGTACCTCATGAATATAGATGTAAAAACCCTTAACAAAATATTAGAAGGTAGAAGTCAGCAACATATAAAAAGAATTAAATGTCACAACTAAGTGGAATTTTCTGGGATATGAAGCAACGTACAATGAAACACATATATGGAAATGCCACAATGAAATACATATCAGAATGAAACACTTTAAGTTGTACATTAAAAATTTCCAATACAAAAAAAACCCCAAAACTTAAAAGAAAAAAGAAAAGAAAGAAAATCAGCCAGTGTCACCTGCCATATGAGTAGGTTAAAGAAGAAAATTTATATGGTCAAATAAGTGATGCAGGAAATAAACTTGACAAGATTCTGTGTGTGGGGGGGTGACCCAAAAAAACTCAGAAACAAATGTGAAACCATTGATCATCTGTTTCCTTCTTTCTTTCTTTCTTTCTTTCTTTCTTTCTTTTTTTTTTTTTTTTTTAGGTACTGGGGGTTGAATCCAGGGCCTCATGCTTGCATGCTTTGCTAGCGCTCGACCACTGAACTGCACCTCCAGCCCACCTTTTTCCTTTTAGTTTTTGAGTCAGGGTCTCGCTAAGTTATGCAGACTGACTCTGGTCTCGAACTTGTGATCCTCCTGCCTCCACCTCCCAAGCCGGTGTGCACCACCACGCCCGGCGATCATCTGTTTCTTTGATGTAAGAGGGTTTGTGTACTAGGAATTTGTTCCTCTGAGTCAACTAAAGTTTTTACCATCTGGAAGTTTTGAGGCTGCATCATAACTTGAAGAAGAAACATCCCAAATTATGGCAAACATGTGACTGGTTCTTCCACCATGAGAACATAACTTCACACACTGCGCTGAGTGTTCAGAAATTTTTGACCCTGAATGGCATGACCCTTGGGACCCCACTTTCTATTCCCTTGATCTCACCGTGTGTGACCTTGTGTTGTTTCCCCAGGTGAACAAAAAAGCCCTCAAAGGAAAACATTTTGTCAGTGTGGAGGAGATGAAGCAAAAATGGCGGAAGCACTGAAATGTATCAAAGTTGATGAGTACAATACCTATTCTGAGCAGTGGAAAAAACATCAATAAGTGTTTTGCATCAAAAGGATAGTATTTGGAGGGTGACTGAAGTTTGAACATGCAAAAATAAATACACAATTTTTTATAAATATCATTTTTGGGGTCCCTTCTTGTATACTCATTTATGACAAAAAACTCTCAGCAAACTAGAGATAGAGGCAAATTTCTACTGCTTAATAAAGATAATCTATAAAAAAATACCCACAAATAATATCATACTTAATAGTGAGAAACTACACACTTTCCCACTAAGACCAGAAGTAAGGTAAGGGTATGTGCTATCACCACTTCTATTCAATGTAGTACTGGAAGTTCTTGCTAGCCCAACAAGGCACTAAAAGGAAATAAAAGCCATACTGTTCAGAAAGGAAAAAAATAGAACTTACCTTCTTGGAAGACAAAGAAGGTTAAGAAGGAAATCCCAAGGGATCTAAAATATAACTCTTAGGGTAAGTGAGTTCAGCAAGGCGGTAGAAAAGAAGATCAACATGGACAAATCAAGTGTGCTTCTGTACACTAACAATTATGCATATTCAGGGAAGGAAAAAGTTTTAAACAATACAATTTACAATTACATTAAAAATACTTAGGTGTAAGTCTAATAGCACATGGATATATTTCATGCACTAAAAAATCTTCAACACTGGAGAAATCAAAAAGGATATTAATAAATGGAAACACATACTAAGTTCATAGAAAATGCAACATAATAAAGATGTTAAATATGCTCAGTTTCACCTACACCTTTATGCAATCCCGATCAAAAACCAACAAGATATTTTTGCAGATACAAAAAAACACCTATCCAAAAATTTACATGGAGAGATAAAGGAACTAGAATTGCTAAAAGGATTTTTTTGAAAGGGAGGAATAAAGTAGAAAGGAGAATCTTGACACTTTCTATATCTATGGTAATCAAGATTGTGCTAGAGGCAGAAGGGCAGAGGCATGAATGGAAAAAGAGAACACAAAACAGTCCCACACAACTAAAACCAATGGAGTTTTGACAATGGAACAAAATGAGTTCAGTAGAGCAAGGATAGTTTTTTTCGTGATCAATAGTATTGGAGCAATTGATATTCATAGGCCAAAACAAAAGTACTTTGACCTAAACTCTTACCTAATGCAAAAATGATGTCAAACTAGATCATAGACTTAAATGCAAAGCACAAAACTGTATAAATTTTAGGAAAAAATCCTGGGGACGCCAGGCGCGGTAGAGCCTGCCTGTAATCCCAGTGGTTTGGGAAGCGGAGGCGGGAGGATCACAAATTTGAGACCAGAGGCAGTCTGCATAATTTAGCGAGACCCTGTCTCAAAAAGTCAAAAACATGGGCTGGAGGCTCAGCTCAGTGGTCCAGCACTTGCAAGGCATGCAGGCGCGAGGCCCTGGGTTCAACCCCCAGCCCTCGCCCCCCCCAAAAAAAAAATTCCTGGGGACTTCGGGCTTGGTAAAAACTTCTCAGACCTAATAACAAAAGCAAGATCCATGAGAGAGAGAGAAAAAAATTACTAGATTTCATTAAAATTAAACACTTTTGTTCCACAAAAGATTTTGTTGAGAAGATGGAAAGACAAACTATAAAACTAGGAAAAAATATTTGTGAGCTCCATATTTGATAAAGGACTCATATGTAAAAGTTGTCAAGAACTCTTAGCTGGGCACCATGAGATCCCAGTGACTCCAAAGGCTCAGGCAGGAGAAGTGACAGTACAAGGCTAAAGGCAGCCTGTACAATTTAGAGAGACCCTCTCTCAAAATTTAAAAAATGAAAAGAACGGGGTTGGGGGTGCAGCTCAGTAGCAGAACATTTGCCTGCCATATGCAAGGCCCTGTAATGAAGGAAAAAAAGAAAGAAAGAAAAAAGAAGAAGAAAAGAAAAAGAAAAAATCAGCAGGGAATCATATCAGTAAAAAGGCAAAAGTCATAAAAAGGTTTTTTTTTTTTTTTCAATGCTCAGAGGTTGAACTCAGGGCCTCACAGGTGCTAGGCAAGTTCTCCACCACTAAGGCACAGCCCCAACCCTCTTTTTCATTTTGCAATTTTGCAAAAGGGTCTTCCTAAGTTAGGCTGCCTCTGGCCTGGAAGTCACAATCCTCTTGCCTCCACCTGCCAAGTTGCTGGGATTGCAGGCATGCACCACTGTATCTGGCTTTTATAAAGAGAATTCTTGCTCTATCAAGAAATTTCTGTGCTTGCCTTGGGGTCCCAGGTTCTCCTTTTCCCTTCTGCTGACTTGCTGAGATCCCTTTCCTTTTGTCTCATTTGTGATGATTTGTTAGGCAGCAAAGGAAAACAAATACACCAAAAAGTCTTTCTCACTAGTATCCATACACCACCACAATTCTAAACCATTGTCTTGGCAGGAAACTGGAACAGGGGAAAAGCTGTCAGGAAAGATTTTTACAAAGATCTCAGGGACTAAGAGCCAAGGAATAAAGTGATGACTTTGACTTGTAAGATAAAAACGAATTTAATTCTCTTTACTCCGGCCTCTGCCATCTTTTCATTATAAATTAAGGCAGAAAAAAAGCCTCTATTTCACTCTTCAATAACTCTGGCTCCTTCAGTGAAGGATGTTTTAGGCACTGGAACATAATTAAAGTGATATTGTATTTCTTTTATTCTCATGATTATAATAATGCATACATTTCGGCAGATGCTTTCCAACAGCATTAGAATGAAGACACATGGCTGACATTTCAGTTGGAATTAGAGGCCACAGGAATATTTTACATGGCCGCTTTTTTAGAAGGAATACCTAGAATTTTAACCAGATATTTCCAGTAGCTATTCTTAGAAAAATATTTAAGCAAAACTCAAAAATATTGATCAGCTGGTATTTAAGCAGCAAGTCATTTATATAGAATTGTGGCAATCATGATCTGAACTGTGGTTTTGAGTCTTTGATCATAATATCATTAGTACTTCAGCCTTTCTAGCGCAGCCTGTGCCTCCAGAAGGACGACAGCATTGGCCATGTGGCATTCTGGTAGCCTAAGTCGAATCATTAAGAAATATCAGGCGAACCCCCAAATGAGCACTGTTCAGGGTGGGGGGTGGTGAAAGGAAGTAATATACTTCAAAAAATATCATCATCATAAAAGACAAACAAAGGCTATGGACACTCTCCAGCCTACGAAGGCTAAAGTGACATGTTTACCCCAGGCAAAACCTGCCCCGGTACGGGATCTGTCCAGAAGCCACCACTGGAAATACTGGAATATGATCAGCAGATCATATAAAAGTATTTCGTCAACTCTAAAGTTCCTAAGGGAGAAGGACGTGGCAACCCACTCCCAAGGCAATCCCAAAACAGCCATTGAAAACCCTATGAGGGCCGTTATGAGTCGGATACCGACTCGACGGCACCTAACAATAAAGTTCCTAAGGTTGATGACTGTGCTGCTTATGTAAGAGAATGTCTCTATTCTTTTTTATTTTTAACTGACATGTCATATGTATTTGTACATATTTATGGAACACGGTATGATAATTAACACACATATACACATATATGTAATGATCAAATCAGGGTAATTTACAACTCTGTCTCTTCAAACACTGATCATTTCCATGTGTTGGGAAACTTGGGATTCTTCTGATTATTTTTGAAATATCATAAATTCCTGCAGACTACCATTACCTACATGCACATTGGAAGTAACTCCTCCCACCTGAATGTGCTGTGGCACCTGTGTCTAGTTTCTCTCTGTCCCGTCTCCCTTCACCCTCCTCCATCTCCAGTGACTCACCAGTGCCTCTCTTATGACATCGACTGTCTTGGCTGCCATGCTTGAGTGAGAAGTGGCAGTCCTTGTCTTTCTGAGTCTACCTCACTTCATTTAACATAAGGATAACCATTCCATCCACGTTGCTGAGAATATCTCTTTTCTTAAGGAATACAGACTGAGACGTACTTAGGGGCTAGCAAAAATCCTTAGGTGTATGTGTGTATGTATGTATGGATGGATAGATTGACTGCCCTCAAATGGTTCAGAAAAAGAAATATAAATGTACAGAGGAATAGAAAGAGAAACAGAATAAAACAGTAAATTGTTAAAAATGGGCAAAATTTCTGAGCATCCTGCCTGTTGCTCCTATTCTTGCAACTTTTCTTTAAGTTTGAAATTAAAATTTGAACAAAAACCAAGTAAAAAGGTCATGTTAGTGTTTTCATGACACCCCTTTCTGTTCTCAACTGAGAGGCAGTTTGATGTTAGAACAGAAAGCATTAGAATCTGAGCTTGGCTACTCACCTGCTCTGTGAACTCTGCTAAGCTACCTTCTTCTCTGCCTGTCTCAGCTTCCTAATCTGTCAAGATGGACATGGTTATATATAATCAGAGCATGCACCTCTGGGTTCTTCATGAGACATGAACGAGGCCCACGTGGTGGTTCTGAGAGGACATCGCATGTGGTCAGCTCTCAGGAAGTAGGATTTCGCCATGCTTTGGAGGAAGCAGCTCCATGGGGAAGAGGAAGGACAGCTCACAGCCAAAAAGATTCTAGCAACAACAACAGTCCTACAAGTGACCAAGATTAATAAGCTATTAAAAATAAAATTGTGTAGCATGATTTAAATACAGAGACCAAAAAAAAGGCACAGAAAAGGAAGTCCAGCAAGAGCTTGAATATCTATTAAATAGGTGAAGGGAAAGACTGTTTAGTAAATGATATTAGGAAAAGTAATTATCCATATAAAAAATTAATTAGATCTTTTCTTTAAGCCATGTACAAAAATACATTTCAAATAAATTAAAGATCTAATCATGAAAAATACAACCACTTCAAAGTAATTGTTAAAACATTTCTTAGACAAGATAGAAAATCTAAACACACAAAAAGCAACAGATTTATAATTTTCATTGTACACTGGGCACCATGGTGCACCCCTATAATCCCAGGGACTCGGGAGGCTAGGACAGGAGGATCACAAGTTCAAGGCCAGAGGCAGCCTGCTCAATTTAGCAAGACCTTGCCTCAAGTTAAAAAATGAAAAAGAAAGCTCAGTGTTCAGCTGAGTAGTAGAGTACTTGCCTAGCATGTTCAAGGTCCTGGGTTCAACTCCCAGTGTTGCAAAAAAAGAAAAAAAGATTCTATTACATTTAGAGACATCTGTGCAACATGGAATGCCAGAAAGATCAAAGATAAACAATGTACTGAGAAGGTATTTGCAACATATTAAACAAAAAGTAATGTCCACAAAAAAATACACAAAAACATCAAAAGAAATGGGAAGAAAGGAGTATAATGAGAAACTTATAGGAAGAGAATTGGTTGTCTGATAAATTATAGAGAAAATGGTTATTCTCAGTAGTAATTAGGAACATGCAACCTAAAAACTTTGACATAATATTTTATGCCCCTCCAATTGGCAAAAAAGGAAAATTCTGACAATATCAAGTATTATTGACTATATGTTGTTGTTGTTACGTGCATCTAGTCAATGTCCTACTTACAGCAACTCTAAGTACAACAGGTGAAATATTATTGTCAGTGCTTCTCTGCTATTCATAGGGTTTTCAATGGCTGACTATGTTTTGGGAGTGGGTTGCCAGGTCCTTCTCCCAAGTCTATAGCACCTGGTATTCCCAGGTGGTCTCCCATCCAAGGACTAACTAGGCCCAACCCTGCTTAGCTTCTGAGAGCTGAAGCAATCAGACACCACAGTGGTATAGCTGCAGGCACATTGACTGTATAATGGGGGAACAGATATGTCCACATGCCACTGGTTAAGAGCAAGTTGCTAATAGCCAATGAAAGGAAAATGGCGCCCAGCCACATACACAGCAATCCCCTTTTTAGGGGTGCCTGCTAGAAAGACAGGTGCACATGAGCTCTAAGAAGAAGAGCAAAGAGATCTCAAAGGGCAGGCAGTCAGTCAAAAAGTTAGAAACAATCTGAATTCCATCCAGAGCTGGGGTAGATTTCTTGCCTAGTCTGCACCACCCTGTGTTCCATCTCCAGCAGAAATACATACATACATATATCTTTAAAAATGCATAAAATTTTAATATTTATTTATTCAGAATGTTGGCTCCATGAATCTCCATTAATCTCAGTTTCTAAAAATGTGTTTAGAATATTGAAAATTTTTTTTTCAAAAACTCTCTAGTTACTTCTTATGTGGGAAACAGTGTACATGGGTCCCCATCAGCTGTTCTACCTGGAGCCTGGATGATACAGGGTAATGCAGAGAAGCCCTCCACCTCGTCCATGTCTCCTCAAGGTCTCTCTGGCTCATCTCACCTGGGGTGATGCCTGGTCACCACTCTTGTTAGCCATCTGTTACTACATTAATTTCCTAGGTTCCTTTCACAGCCAATAAATAGAAAGCTTAATGTTTTCTTAACTTGCTTTCAATAGGCTGTTGTGTTAATTTATTTTTTATCTGTAGAATTTTATTTATTGGAATTAAGAATATATATGATGATTATGAAAAACTCCAATATAGAGGACTCAAAAGATGCTGTATAACCTCACTTCCTGAAGAGAGTAGAGGGTACTAATAAGCACTTGCTTTATTTCGTTCCAGTCAGTTTTGGGGTAGGTAAGCAAATATGTAAAACATAACTGTGCCTCCATAACTCTGGCTCTGTCACTGTCACTGTGTCACTTCATCCCTGCTTTTGTCAGTTCATAGAAAGCTTTAATCTGTGTCTTTAATCTGATCATACTAGACATCGTATGAAAGAGAGAGTCATTAGTTGAAGTCATACTCCTACAGGGACCACTTGTTTCTGGTTTCACCATGGCTTCAGCAGGGCCGAATAACATCCTACTAAATATTTTGGGGAGCCTTTACCCTATCAGCTCATTAGAATAAATTCCTTGATGTGGAATTTCTGGGTAAAAAATTGTGAGCAGCTTGCTTTTTGCTACATATTTCTAAATTGTCCTCTGGAGAGACTGAACAAATTAGTCCCCTAATATCCAATACTGAGTACTCAGTATGTGTCGGATGCTATGTTGACTGCTTTGTGTGTGTACGTGTGTGTGTGTGTGTATGTATGTGTGTGTGAGAATAGGGGATTGAAGTCAGGGTCTTGCACATGCGAGGCAAGCACTCCATCACTAAGCTACAGCACCCTCCCTGTCCTTCCGTTATTTTTCTTTCTCACTTTATTTTGAGGCAGGGCTTCCCTAAGTTGCCTGGGCTGTTCTGCTACTCACTGTGTAGCCCAGGCTGGCCTCACACTCTCGATCCTCTAGCCTCAGTCTCCCAAGTAGCTGAGATTACAACATGTGACACCACGGTCTGCTAAGTTGAGTATAACAGACTCAATTTTCTCAATAAGGTAGGCAGGATCATTATCCTCAAACTTACAGATGAGAAAACTGAGCCCAGAAAGGATCGACAACTTGACTAATTTCCCTGGGAAGGCAAATCACAGCGCATGGATTGACATTCCAGAGCATAGAACCTTCCTCACCATGACGTAGCTCTACTCATAGTGTATGAAAGCAGTAACAAGCGGAGGTCCCTGTGCCAAAGAATTAAAATGTCATGCCTAAAACACACGTAAGAGTGGTCCTCTTCCAGAATTGTAATGGAGACCGAACGAGCCCGTGTACATTTTAGCAGAGCTCCCAGCACATCAGAAACACTCAGAAATGCTAAGCCTTGTTCCTTTTATGATTTGTCAGTTTGAGCATTTTAAAAGTTCATTGTCTCTAATTAATTAGTGAATTTCCTATCTATATAATTTTCACAGGGTTTCTTAAATTCAGCTTCCTTTTTTTAACCCCTAGAACCAAGTGGTTTGTATATCCACACCGGTCAGGAGCAGAAAATGTAGTTAGAACTTCTGTTATCTCCCACCACATCGCTAGGAAGACACACTTTGAGTTTAGCTGCCATGTGCACCCTTCATTGCTGCTACTGCCTTTCCAGCCCATCATTGCCTCTGTCAGGGACCTACGTCCACTGGTAAACTGGTAGGTATCTGTCTGGCATGCTCACTCCTGAGGGAGAAGTCTTTGCTGACCCTGTTTAGTGCAGACACAGGCAGTCCCAACCATGGGAACAGTTTTGTCCATGTCCAGGATTTGGGCTACTGGTCCAGGAGACAGAAGACTCTATCTGGAGACAGACTGCTTGCCTTTGAATTGTGTCCAGGGCAAGTTCTGGGAAAGGGCATCTTTGTGTCTATATCTGCTGCTTTTTAAAGAAATAACAGTTGATGTCAAACGGGGCTTTGCAAGGTAGCTTATCTGCCTCTGGCTCCGTCTGTCTCTATGCATATTTCTCTCCTCACTAAACCTCTCTCTCCATCTCTGACTTTGTATTTCTCCCTTTCCATCTGGTCCTACTTTGCTTCTCTCCCTTCGTCCTTCTTTCAATGTACAACATTAAAGGCAACTTTTATAAATGAAGACACCTCTGGGTAACAGAGTCCACTTCAGTGTCTAGTAACACCAAATCATTGTGAGCTGCACAGCAGCCTACACATAGTAGCAGTTCCTCTTTCTGTGTCATTGTTTCAATTTGAGTCAGTTAAATTTTACTTAATTCTCTTACAACTCTAAAATGCAAACACTATTATCTCCCATTTCATTGGTTCAGAAACTGATGCTCAAGAGAGTTTCAGAAGCTCATCTGAGCTTGTCAGCAATGGAGCCATAGTTGAAACTGATTTGTCTAGATCCCAAGCCCTAAGCTTTCTGCCCCATGACCCTTCCTAGCCTCCTTTAGCCCAGGAGCCTGTATTTGTAAGTTGCAGCTGAAATGAACCTAAGGAGCATTGCTCACTGTTAGATCAAGTCAGAAATGCACCTGTGCAAAAGAAGGTGTCAGTGCTTTGGAGATGAAGGCCCCTGTCCCCCAGTTCCTGCTCTCTAACCCCTGTCAGGCAGCAAAGAGTACTACCGACCCCACTCCATCGGCTCCACTCACCCAGGAGGAAGAGAAAGGCTGTCTGCATGAGGAGCCCCCGGCCCATGCTGGTGCTCAGCTCCTGGCTGCTGGTGGAATAGGCACATTTAGGCACGTGGCCGAGGCTCAGGGACGGGAGCCAAGCCCACGTGACTGATAAGGAAGGAAGCCACGACCACAGCTGGGAGGCTTCATGGTTACTTTCAGCCGGCCTGCAGGCATGGGTGAGGGAAGCCCCTACTGTGTGGCCTCTGCCAGGTGGTGAAAGGTTGCTGGTGTGCGCCGGCAGGGCAGGGTGCTGGGAAATTGGGAAAATGTATCCTAAGTTGTCCCCTGAAGGCTTCAAAGGGACTAAAGCATGGCCCGGGGTGGTTTCTTGTCTAAGGATGTACGTGATAGGTCTCAGCAGAGGATGTGGGCAAAGCCAGTCCTCCCTGAAGTCCACCCCTTGTAGTATCCTTTTGTCTTGGAGCAGGAACAGGAAGTACCTCCCTGCCCATGTTTCAGCCCCCATTGGACCCCTCCAAGTCTGGGGAGGCCTTGTACTCTCTTCCAAGGGTAACAGTTTTGCTGTTTTTGACTTGTGATGCTGGAGATTGAACCCTGGGCCTTGTGCATGCTAGACAAGTACCATGACACTGAGCTACACCCACAGACAGCCCTTGGCTTTTTTCTGAGACAGAGTCTCGCTATGTAACCCAGGCTGTCCCCTAACTCAGGACCTTCCTGCCTCAGCTTTCTGAGTGCTCAGCTTTAAATGGTTTTAAATGTCCAAACTGAAGTAGACAGGGACTATAAAAGAAGTCAGATGCACTTAAAGATAGTTATCAAAATATTTTACACAAACAAACGTATGATGTAGCAATATAGGTGCTGCTTTATCCACAGTAAATAGCGATCCAGTGGCAGATGAAATAGCAGCGAGCACCTCAAGGTGGTGACACATGTAAACAATATTTAGAGACATCTGGAAGGGCTGGAATGTGGAGTAAAATACTTGCAAATACTGCTCAGAACAGTCACCAGGGTGGTAACGTTTCTGTGGTCTGCGTGCCGTACACCACTTCTGCTGTGTGGGGAGGAAATGCTAGACTTCCTTTTGAGGTTAGAGAACAGCCATGTAATATTTTTCTCATCCAAGTTCATAGGTCAAGCTCCCTACTTTGGAGGAAACTTGGCCATCAACACAGGCTCAGCCAGAAGACTTGGAGCCCAAGTCAAGGGTATAAGAAATGTCACTTCATGCAAGGCTGGAGGATCCATCCAACAGAGCACACAGAAACTGAGTTCTTGTCATCTGTGGCCTCTCTCATCAAATCCCTAACAGGAGCAGACAACTCACAGAGCACTTCCTACCATACCCAGCACTCTCTAAGGATATGACATCCATTTGACCCCCATCATAGCTTCATGAGTAAGTTATCAGCATTGGCCCTCCTTTGACAGAGAAAGAAATGGAACTACAGGAAGTGTGTGGTGTGCTCAGGCCCACTTAGTGGTGAGCGTGAGGACTCAGCTTTGAACCCAAGACCGCAGCTGGTAGTTTGCACCACACACTGTGGAGATCCATCTGTCCAAACAGATCTCTGTCAGGTTGCCCTGGTAGAGAGATATTCACTATGGCCTTTGGCATGCTCATTTTTGCTCCTTTTGGAAATCATGTAAATATCAGTAATGGACATGAAAGAAAAAAAGGGCTGGTCATAAGCAAAACAATTTGCTTCATTTAGGCACCATAAAGTTCCATCCTTCCACCTAGATATATTTTATTTTATTTATTTCCTGAAATTAAGATCAGTTTTTGCTTGCATCAAGACATATACTCAGCTAGGCATGGTGACACAGGTCCATAATCCCTGCCCTCAGAGCCCGAAGTAGAAGCATCTCAAGTTCGAGGCCAGTCTGGGCTATTCCACAAAACCAAGGGCCAGGGCTGTAGCTCAGTGGTAGAGGGCTTGCTTAGCATGCTCACATCTCCAGGTTTAGTCCATAGCACTGCAAAACTAACTATCATATAGTCTCAAATCGAATCTGCACCCTTTCAACAATTGCAGAGGGCTATGAAATCAGATATAGATTAGAATCATGGGCAGCTTGGATTCACAGTTGAAAGGCATTTCTAATCCACATTGTATTTTGTAAGCCTCTAAAATGGTTGAAAGGGTGCAGATTAGATTAGACAATATACAGTAAATAAATACAGACAGACAGACAGACACATAAAAATATACCCCTCACTTGTTTTTCCTAGGGGAAAAAACGGACTTTAAAAAAACTTTAAAAAAACTCCTCCTATTAATGGAAACATGTATAATAGAAATATTTCACTTTGCTCTAAGTGTACTCTAAGAAAATGATAGTACAGATGTGACAATCTGGAGACAGTCGCTGGGGGCCAAGGGAGTTGTGTCCAGGCTTCCCCGTATGTTAAGTGGTCCCATTGTTATGCAAACATCTCATTCCACACGGGGTAAGTCACTGCAGACAGCAGCATGAACTTCTGCTCTAAACATCTCTCAAAACCTCCCAGAGTTTGAGCTGTCCGCGCACGCAGGAAGGGATGAATCTGCAGCAACTTCTGCTTCTCACCTGCCAGGACCTCTTGAGTCTGGGAAATGCAGCCTGCAGCCTGCTAGAATGGAAAAGTGGGGTACAGAGGCTCGAGGTGCCCCAGGACTAGAACCTCACAGGTGACTGATGCCTGGGCACCTAGTGATGACTCATTTATTGTCCTGGTGGGATATGCTGCCCCCAGCACGAGCCAGTGCCTACCCCATGCATCTGTCATTAAGCAAGGTCCTTCCCTAGGCTGCTCTTGTCACAAGTGCTGGGATGAGGAGCTTGTGAAGGCAGGACCCAGAGCACCTTGTGAGCACTCCACACAGCACAAGCTCCCAGCCTTGATCACTGAATGCAGAAGTTAGTCCAATTTCCTGCTCAGATCCAGGCCCTCAGCCCAGCCTCCCACGCAGCAGCTGGGGGTGCTGTGGAGTTTACCTGTGGCTGGGAGGTCACCTTGAGGCCAGCTAGCAGAGACAAGCTCCAGTCTAGCAGCCATGGTACACTGCATACACTTGGGGTACAGTCCTCCTTCCAGCATTATCATGCTGGGGGTCCCCTGTCCTCTCCCAGCACCCTCCACCTCAGCCCCAGCACAGGGCATTTACCCCTCATGTTTGCACCTTAGTGCAGGTCAGTAAGAGCCATCACCTGGCCATCATTATGGGAGCCTTAAAAAATTTAAAGATAAGGAACATTGAACACAGTTGACCTACACAAAAGTCTTCACCTGACAATTAGAAATCAGCCACTTTTCTCAAGCACACATATAAGAAGTACCTCCTGCCGGGCACACACCTGTTAATCCCAGCAGCTCGGGAAGTGGAGGCAGAGGCGGGAGGATCACAAGTTCAAGACCAGAGGCAGTCTGCGTAATTTAGTGAGACCCTGTCTCAAAAAAAAAAAAATGGGGTAGGGGTGCAGTTCAGTGGTCCGGCACTTGCAAAGAATGTAGGCGCGAGGCCCTGGGTTCAACCCCAGTACCAAAAAAAAAAAGTACCTCCCATCTGCAAAATGACCACAGACTGGGCCATGATGTAAAACTCACAAATGTCAAAAGATGTGTGACATGCAGACCATATTTCCTTACCACAGTGCAACTGAACCAGATGACAGTGACAAAAATACATGGCTATGTTTCCATCAGTTTGGAAGTGAAAAAATATTTTTAAGTAACTCACAGGTCAAAGAAAAATTCTGTTGAAAATTAAAAATAGCTGGAACTGAATGATGATGAAAACAATGCATGTCAGATTTTGTAGAATACCAGAAAAATAATAATGAGAAGGAAGTGTGTAGATGCAAATGCTTTAAAGAGGAAAACTAAAAATGTGATAACCTGAGCAGCTAGTTTCAAAAGCTTATGAAAGCACAATGGCCCTTCCCCACCAAAAAGAAAAAGAAAAGAAAAAGAAAACAAAAGAAGAGAAGAAGAAAGGAAATGAAAATATGAGAACAGATATTAAAGAGCCAGAAATCAAAGATTCAATAAAAAAGATCAATAAATCTTTAAAGTTTCTTTTTAAAAACTAATAATACAACAAAGCTTTTACAGAATGGATTAAGAATAAGAGAGAGAAGACAGAAAAGCATAATATCAAGAATAAGAGGAGGGCATGAGTACAGAAAAAATTAATCACATAATAATTGCAGTATTAACAAACTTGGGCCAATGACTTTGAAAGCTTTGGGGAAGTGGAGTCAATCCCAGGAAAACAGAAGTTCCTGAAACAGATGAGAAAAACAGAAACCCGGAAGAGTCCTACCACCTTTCAAAAAATTGAATCAAATAGTTAAAAGCCTTGCCAGCAAGAAAAAAAGTAAGCAAAACTGCTTTGTAAAGTTTTATGAAAATTTTAGAAATTTTAAAGAGTAGAAAATTCAAAAATTAACAAGCTAGTTTGGATAATAGAGGGGAAAAAAAGAAAGAAAGAAAGAAAGAAAAAGAAAAAGGAACATTCCTTGACTCATTTTGTGAGGATCCTTCTTGTTACCAAGCTTGATAGGAAGGGTCTAAGGAAGGAAAAGTACAGCCCAACCTCACTCATGAACAGAAAGGCCAAAATTCTTTAAAAGTTAGGAAATTGAGGCTAAGAGATATAGCTCAGTGGCAGAGCCATTGGCTAGCATGTGAGAGGCCCTGGCTTCCATCCCAGCACTGCATAAAAACTGCCACATCAAATGCAGTGATGTGTGTATCTTCATATGTGTGTGTGTTTTTATTTTATATACATGTGGTCTCCCCATATGATCTCTATAGAGACACATGTATGCATACACATATGAAAGAAGGACTTGGCAACCCACTCCCAAAAAGCAATCAGCTACTGAAAACCCTATGAATAGCAGAGAAGCACTAACAATAATGTTTCATCTGTTGTACCTAGGTTTGCTATGAGTCAGACACCAACTCAACAGCACCTAACAACAACAACGTACATACATACATGTTGTTGTTGTTGTTAGGTGCCGTTGAGTCGGTATCCAGCTCATAGCAACCCTCATAGGGTTTTCAATGGCTGACTGTTTCGGGATTGCCTTGGGAGTGGATTGCCAGGCCCTTCTCCCATACATACATACACATACATATATATATAAATATATATATAAATATATATATGTGTATATATATATAAATATATATATATACACATATACACATATATATACACATGTATATATATACACATATATATACACATATATATTTATATATATTTATATATATACACATATATATGTATATATATATATTTATATACATGTATATATATACAAAAAATAAATTATCACAACCTGATCATTTACACATACATATATATATAAATATATATATAAATATATATGTGTATATATATTTATATATATATAAATATATATGTGTATATATATTTATATATGTATATATATTTATATATGTATATATATTTATATATATACACATATATATGTATATGTATATATATATATATAAATATATATATATTTATATATGTGTATATATATATATATACAAAAAATAAATTATCACAACCTGATCATTTACTACCTTAATGGGTTAAAACA
>VMDO01029126.1:0-11803 GCA_007922755.1 Pedetes capensis
CTTGTAAGTAATGTTTTTGTCTTTTTCTATTATGATACTGAAAAGAAGGCCGTGAAGTGACTGAGTGCGGGAATTATAAGAAAATTGTTAGAGAAATGTAACCATTTCATGGAAAGGGAAGAAGGCAGTTTTTGGAAGGGAGAGCTCTTTACTGACTTAACTAAATAATTGGAATATTCTTTTATGGATAATGCTGGTGATAATAACCATAGTAACCTGTTAGAATCTCTCATGAAAAAGCAAATGGTACTTTTTTAGGAAGATTAGTTTATTATTTCATATTAGTTCAAGTGTACTTAAATATATCAGATGGATCTCAGGTAAAGAGAATGTGTACTGAGAAAAAATAGACATAACTTTTCAGGATAAATATGGTCATTGTATTATGCAGGAAATTATTTAAAGTGGTAACAAAAGAACCTTATTATAATACTGTGAAATTTGGGGAAGAAATAAAACCACAAAGAAGTTAAAAGGGACTTAACTCACTAAACTTTTCTTATGGGGATTTTCAAAATGGAAACTTCTGATTTAAAATCAAAATGAAGAAGAATTGATTTTAGTCAATAGAGATGCCTCATTGTCTAATTATGGTGTGGTTGAGGAGAGGAGAGGAAAAGGAAGGAAGGCAAGAGTTACAGGCCATGAGTAGAAAAGGAGCTGACGTTATCAAAATCGGGTTCAGGCTTTCCATTATCAAAAAGATCTATAGAGAAGGAACAATAAAAGGAAAAGAAATGGCTAGAAATTATGCAGTTAACATCTATGTATGTTAGACACTGTACTTACTACTTTAATCACATGCCAACCAAAGTTTTATAAGAAATAAAGTATTTAATACATGAGAGGTGCTTAGAATAGTGTCTGGCATAATGTCAGTCAGTACACTATAATCTTTAGTTATAATTTCTCTTTCTATGTCTGGTAATCTGTGATTACCCTAGTTCCCCACTTTACTTTTTGGATGTTTCTTCATCAATAAAACTCAGGACAGGGTATGTTAGGTTAGCTGATCTCCAAAATCACTTAAAAATGTTATGGCTCAGTAATTAAGGAGCAAGAATAGGCAATAAAAATAAAATAAATGAGAATAAAATGAATGAGAAAAGGGCAGAATGAATTCTAATGTGTTAAAGTACCCAGTGACACAGGCTGCTCACTTGTTGTCTAAGCTCCAAAGCATACAATGTGCACCGATTAAATCAGGATAATTACCCTTTCCCTCCCCATGGTTGGAGTGATTTAGCTACTCTATTCTAGATTGCTAGTCATCCCACAGTGCTGAAGAACACCAGAACTTATTCCTCTTTATAACTGTACTTTGGGACCCATTGTCCAGCCTCCCTTTATTCCCCACCCAGCCCCCACTCCACCCTACCCATATTAGAGGAAGCACTATTCTATGTTCAAGTTGACAGGAAGAACGTGTAGCACTTGTCTTTCTGTGTCTGACTTATTTCAGTTGGCACAGTGTGTATAGTATGCTGCATATTGCTGCAAGTTACAATATTCCATCCTCCTTTAGGGATGAATAATATTTCATTGTATAGACATCACATTTTATTTATCCATCCATCCATAGATGGACATCTAGGTTGCTTCCACATCTGAGCTATTGTGAATAGTGCCACACTACTTATAGGAATGCAGGTATCTCTTTGGCATACTAATTTCATTCCCTTTGGTTAGCTGGATCATATGTTAGATCTATTTTTGATGTTTGCAGAACCTCTTTATGCTGTTCCATAATGTTCATAATGGTTATACTAATTATCTTCACACCAACAAGGTCTAGGAACTCCCTTTTCTACACATGCCTGTCATTATTTAGTTATTTTTTGTATTTTTGATTACACCTGTTCTACCTGTTGTAAGATAATATCTCATTGTGGTTTTAATTTGCGTGTCCCTGATAGTGCTGTCATGGCAACTAACTCATAGACCAACAGAACAGAATAAAGATCACAGAAATAAACCCATGAACCCACAGCAATTGATTCTCCACAACGATTCCAGTGGAGAAAGGACATTCTCTTCAATAAATGATTCTGTGAAAACTGGATATAAATATGCAGAAAGTTGGAACTTGACTACTGCCTCTCTTAGTGTAAAAAATCAACTCAAAATGGATTAAAACCCCAAATTTAAGATGGTCTGAAATGATGAAACTTCTAGAAGAAAACATATGGGAAATACTGCAAGACTTCCCTATAGGCAAGGTTTTTTTTTTTAAATGACTCCAAAAGCACAGGCAACAACAACAACAATAACAACAACAACAACAACAAAAGACAAATAGGATTTGTTGTTGTTGTTAGGTGCAGTCAAGTCAGTATTTGACCCATATCGACCCTATGTACAACAGGTGAAACACTATTGCCAGTCCTTCTCTGCTATTCATAGGGTTTTCAATGGCAGATTGATTTTTGGGAGGGGGTTGCCAGGTCTGTCTCCCAAGCCTACAGTATCTGGTGTTCCCAAGCGGTCTCCCCTCCAAGTACTCTGCTTAGCTTCCGAGATCTGATGGGATCAGATGCCATAGGGTTATGGCTGCAGACCAAATGTTGTTGTTGTTGGGTGCGCCATTGAGTCACGTCCGACTCTTAGCGATCCTTGTAGGGTTTTCAATGGCAGATTGTTTCGCGATTGCCTTGGGAGTGGGTTGCCGTGTCCTTCTCCCATTTTTGCGGTGCTGGGAATCAAACTCGGGACCTCAGAGACTGCAGAGCAGCGCTCTACCAACTGAGCTAAATCCCAGCCTGCAGGCCAAATAGGACTACATTATATCAAACTAAGAAACTTCTGCATGTTTCGAGGTATAGTTTAGTGGTAAAGCATGCACTCAGCCTGTGTGAGGCCTTAACTTTGATCCACAGCATAAAAAGAAAGTGGAGAGGATAATTAACAGAAAAAAGAAATAGCCTAAAGAATAGGAGAAAATATTTGCAAAGTGTTCCTTTTGCAAAGAATTTATATCCAGAATACATGGTTGTTGTTAGGTGCCATGGAGTCAGGATCTGACTCATAGTGACCCTGTGTAGAACAGGTGAAACACTATTGTCATGTTTTTCTGCTAGTCATAGGATTTTCAATGGCAGATTGATTTTTGGGAGTTGGTTGCTGTGTCCTTCTCCCCCAGAATATATAAGGAACTTAAAACTTAACAATGAAAAACAAATAATACAATTTTAAAATGAGCAAATTATTGGAATAGATATTTCTCAAAAGAGCCATGCAAATGACCAACAAATATACTTAAAATGTTCAATGTTAATAGGCAATAGAGAAATGAAAATCATAATAAATTAGATTTTTTAAAAGCATCAACGACTCCCTTTCTCAAACCTAAGAGTTTTTGACTTAAACCTTTCTACTCACCCCAGCCCATCCCCTTGCATTTTATTCTCAGAACTTACAATGGGGGGGGGGAATCTTGTCATACAGTGACCATTCAGATAAGTCTAGCCACACACTTCTTCTGGAGACTTCTTGTCACCCATTTTTCCAGTTCTCTTCCTTTGAAGTACCTGTTTACCAAGACAAGCTATTAGCCAGCACTTACAAATAACTATTTGTAAGCACCCTTGCTAATTTCCCCTTGCAGGAAGAATGAACAACTGGGACATTGCTTGAAGTTCTGTTCACAGAAAGAGTTTCCTTGGCCACAGGACTTTAGGGTTTCTGAAGAGGTGGACTGTTGAAGGATCCTCCAGATTGGGGCTGTAGTGTATCTGTCTCCTTTCAACATGATATACATATTCATCTGTAAGCTAGATGCAAATATTTCTTCATCACAACGTCACAAGAAAGTCCATATGTGACCATGTTTGTACTGAAGAGAGGAATCCATCAAAGAGAAGGAGCCATGTAGGACTCAATTTGTCATTTTTTCTTTTACCTTCAGCTTTTGCTTGAGCCCAACTTATTTTATTCTTATTCACATTATTGGAGGCTTGATCTCAGGGCTTTGCATGTGTATGCAAGTGCTCTATCACTGAGCTGCACCCCTAGCCCCTAGCCCATTTTTTAATTCTTTCATCTTTGAGATAGGGTCTTGATAGGTTGAACATACTATCTCTGGACTGATCCTCCTGCCTCAGGCTCCTGAGCTGCTGGGATTACAGGTGTCCACCACAGTGCCTGATCACTAGAATCAAATTTATATGTAAACTTTCAACCTTACAGCATAGAGCTGCCAAGCACACCCATCTTTGTTACTGGTTGGTGTAGAAATCACCCAGTTCTTGAAGAGCAGACCAAGTTGCATGATTACTTAGTGTCATATATAAGTAGACATTCTGTCTCTCCTAGGCTGCAGTAGCAGGCCACAAGATATCCAGTGGGGACATTTGTGCAGAAGATGATAAAACTTTTTCCATAATCTGGAAGCTTATTCCTATAATATCATAGGGAATGCCAAAGGCTCTGAACTACATCCTCATCAGCCATAAGCACTTCAAGTATTTTGAATCTACTGACCTATTTGCAGAGCTTTCTTTTCTTCTGGTCTCCATTCAATGTTTGTCACTAAATAGGGCAAAGTAACCACACTACAAATCCAAAGATGCCTTTGCTTTAGAGGAGATCTCTCCATGTGCCCTCAGAATACTACACCCCTAGACATTTCACCATGGTGACAGCACCTGACATTTTTAAGCATTTATTTCCTATCTCTGACAAATATGCCTGTCTCCAGTCAAGGCATCTAGAATATATTGCTTTGCTTTCACCAGATCTTATTAACAATGTATGTGAGGTGCCATTGAGTTGGGTCCAACTCAGTGACCTTCATAAGGTTTTCAATGGCTGATTATTTCAGATTGCTTCAGGAATTAATTGCCACGTCCTTATCCTATTTTTGTGGTACTGGTGATTGAACAGAGAGCCTCAGAGAGTGTAGAGCAGCACTCTACAAACTGACCTAAACCTCAGAGCTGTTACCTTAGTTGGTAGAGTGCTGCTCCACACTCTCTGAGGACCTGGGTTTTATCCCCAGCACCACAAAAATGGGAGAAGGATGTGGCAATCCACTCCCAAAGCAATCCCAAAACAACCAGCCATTGAAAACTCTATGAGGGTCACTATGCATTGGGCCCAACTAGACTGCATATAACAACAATTACTGTATAGGACCAGCACAAGGTACTGTGTAATACATAGGCCTTCAAGATCCCTGTGGAAGCTGGGTATGTCGGCAAAGGGGTATAATCCCAACCCTTAGGATATTGAAGCAGGAGGATCAGAAGTTGAGGCCAGCCTGGGAAATGTAGGAAAACTATGTCTTAAAATAAATAAAGAAGGGAAAATTCCACGTGGACTAGATTATTACCCAGGAATGAGAGTTGATATAGTTTTGAGGTGAACCAGTGTTTTGCTAATCCTGTCAGGTGAAAAAAAATGCTTTAATTACCCTTTCTTAAAACATATAGATATAAATGTATTTACGAAGTAATGGCCATACAACTGATAACCTCCATGTGTCTGTTAGTTTGCAGTACTATGTGGGCTTGTGTGTTGCTGTGATGCTAAAGGCTAGGCCACCAGTATTACAGAAACCAGTAGGTCACCTGTGGTGGATAGATTTCATCTGAACTTCCAGACTAAGACGGACTAGGGAGAAGGACATAGCAGTCCATTCCTGAAACAATTAGTCAAAAAGCCTATGAATAGTGGAGAAAACTCTCAGATATGCTGCTGGGAAATGAGCCCACCAGGTTAGAAGGCACTCAAAAGACAACTGGGGAAGAGTAACCTTCTCAAAGTAGAGTTGACCTTAATAACAGAAAAGGTGTAAAGCTCCAGGGACCTCCATTTGTTAACGTGGCTCAACTCGAAATGAAAGGGAACAACTCTAAACATCCATTAACAATTGGAACATGGAATGTATGTAGTATGAATCTAGGAAAATTAGAAATCATCAAAAAGGTAATGGAGCACAAAATTATTGACATTCTAGGAATCACTGAGCTCAAATGGACTGGGATGGGCCTTTTGAATCAGATAATCATATGGTCTACTATGATGGGAATGACAGATTAAGGAGAAATCGGGTTGCATTCATCATGAAAAAAGAAATCTCAGGATTTTTCCTGAAATACAATGCTGACAGTGATAGAATAATATTCATAAGTTTATGAGAAAAGTCAGTTAATATGACTATTATTCAAATTTACTCACTCGTTGCCAAAGCCAGAAATGATGATAGGGAAGATTTTTACCAGTTTATGCAGGCTGAAATAGATCAAACATGCAATCAGTACTGATAACTACTGGTGACTGAAACGCAAAAGTTGGAAGCAAAGAAGATGCAGTAGTCAAAAATATGGCCTTGATTACAGAAATGATGCTTGAGATCACATGATAGAATTTTATTAGACCAACAAACTTTTCAATGCAAATATATTTTTTCACCAACCTAAATCGTGACTATACATGGGGAATTCACCAGAGGGAATATGAAGGAACAAAATTGACTATATTTTTGGAAAGAGACAATGGGAAAGTGCAATATCAAATGTTCAAACAAAACCAGGTGCTGACTGTGGATCAGACCATCATATGCATGTTCAAACTGGAACAGACGATAATCAGAACAAGTGTCAAGAGCCAAAGTATGACCTTGAGCATATCCCACCTGAGTTCAGAGGCCACTCCAAGAGATTTGATGCATTAGACATTAATGAAAAAAGACCAGACCAGTTGTGGCATGATATCAACAACATTAATCATGAGGAAAGCAAAAGATTATTAAAAAGTCAGGAAAAAAGGACCAAATTAAGTTTCAAAATAGACTCTGAAACTTGCTCTGGAATATTGATCTGCTAAAGTAAAAGAAAGACATGATGAACTTAAAGAACTAAACACAAGATTTCAAAGGGGAGCTGGAGAAGACAAAGTCAAATATTATAATGACATGTATATAGAGCTGGAGATAGAAAACCAAAAGGGAAAAACATGCTCTGTTATTCTCATACTTAAGAACTGAAGAATAATTTCAAGCCTTGTGTGGAAGTAGTGAAGGATTCTACAGGAAAAATATTAAATGATGCAGGAAACATCAGAAGAAGATAGGAGGAATGCACAGAGTCATTATATGAAAAAGAAATATTGGATGATCAACAATTTCAAGAGATTGCACAAAATCAGGAATCAATGTTCCTGAAGGAAGAAATGGAAGCTGCCTTTAAGGCATTGGTAGAACACAAGGCTCCAGGAGTTGATAGAATACCAATAGAGATGTTTCAAGAAACAAATGCAGCACTAGAGGTGCTCACTTGTTATTCTAAGACATTTGTAAAAGAGCTACCTGATAAACTAACAATAGGAGATCCATATTTGTGCCTATTCTCAAGAAAGGGGATACAACTGAGTGTGGAAATGATCAAATAATATCATCAATATCATATATAAGCAAAATTTTGCTAAAGATCATTCAAAAGTGATTCCAGCAGTGTATAGAGGGAGCTGTTAGAAAATCAAGCCAGATTCAAAGAGAATTTGGAACACCATTGCTGATGTCAGATGGATATTAGCCAAAAGCAGAGAATACCAGAAAGTTGTCTACCTATATTTTATTGATTATGCAAGGAATTTGTGTGGATCATAAAAAATTATGGATAATATTGCAAAGAATAAGATTACCAGAGCACTTATTTGTACTCATGAGGAATCTGTACATAGACCAGGAGGCAGTTGTTTGAACAGAACAAGGAAACATTGCCTACTTTAAAATCAAGAAAGATATGCATCAGAGCTTTGTTCTTTCAATATACCTGTTCAATCTCTATGTAGAGCAAATAATCTGAGAAGGTGCATTTTATGAAAAAGAACACAGCATCAGGATTGGAGGAAGACTCATTAACAAGCTGCACTATGCAGATGAGATACCTCTGCTTGTTGAATGTGAAGAGAATCTGAAAAATTTACTGATGAAGATCAAAGAACATGGCCTTCAGTATGGATTGTGCCTCAACATCAATAAAACAAAAATCCTTACAACTGGGTAAGTATGCAAATTCATGATTAATAGAGAAAAGATTGAGGTTGTCCAAGATTTTGCTTTACTTGGTTCTATAATCAACATCCACATAAGTAGCAGTCCAGAGATGAAAAGACATATTGCATTGGAAAAAGCTGTTGCAAAACACCTTTTTAAAATGTTAAAAGTACAGATGTCACAGTGAAGACAAAGGTGCACCTGACTCACATCATGGTATTTTCAGTTGCATCATATGTTTGTGAAAGCTGGACATTAAATAAGGGAGACAGGAGAAGAACTGATGCTTTTGAACTATAGTACTGGAGACAAATATTGAATATACCAAGGACTGCCAACAGATTTGTCCTAGAAGAAGTGCAACTGGAGTACTCCTTGGAAGCAAGGATGGATAATGTTAAATGTTTTGGACATGTATTCAAGTGGCACCAATCCCTGGAGAAGGCATCATGTTTGGGAGAATGTTGAGTCAAGAAAAAATAGGAGGACCTTCAACTGGATGGATTGACACAGTGACTGCAACAATGGACTTAAACATAAAAAAAAAATTATGCCTGGCATAGTGTAGTGGAGTCTTTTGTTCTGTTGTACATAGGTTCAATATGAGTCAGACCCAACTTGAAGGCACCTAACAATAACATAACTGGTAATAATAGTTGTCTTCATTTGCTTCAGTGAAGAAACCACAACTGTAGCAGCCTGCATAGTTAGAATCACCATATAATTAAATTCATATTCCTTATTCCTATCTGAGGTCCACCTGTCTGTACAATCCTGCATCCTTTAGGTCCTTGACAAGAGGCCCTATTCTCCTCATGAGGGTGTGTTACTAGTTTTCATTATTATTTTGATAATAGAAGCAGTTCAACTTTACCTCTGCTACTGTGAATATATTTGCTTCACAATTAAGGGAAGCAACCTAGGAGAATTTCCAGAAGCTGAGTAGTTTTTATTCCATCCTTGCATTTTAGAATTAGAAAAATAACCTTAGAATAAATTCAGGGATTCACTAAACCCAGAAATGGAACTGAACCAAAATTTTGTGAATCACTTATATAAATCCCTGCTTAGAATAGTGGGCATTTTAAGTTTGTAAGAATAAATATTACTTTAGAGCCTGCACAGTTTCATTTATCTTCCCCAATGCACAGTCACACTGAAAAAGTCTCAGGTCCTTTTGGAGATGAGTAAAAGGAACACTTTCACTATTAATTTCTGACAGTGTGGTATGGTCCTTCCCCAGGGAAATCAAGCCTCCAGTGCATTCAAAAGGCTTTGAGTCTGTGAATTGACTCAATGCAAGAAGGATGAAGTGGGTATAAACTCTCAGTTGTGATGATTCAACTGAGACATGGGTTCACCAGACATAAAAACTTTCTGGTTGACTATACAAATAAATTAAGAATTTAGTAGCCTTCCATTTTCTAAACATTTCTCACTTTCTTCTTGTGAAGTATAAACTAGAGATACTTATGGGTAGTCAAGGTGAACAGCACATTCAGTAAAAGCATGTAGAGATGATTGGAGTGTTAGCAAGTATACTCACACTGAGGCTTATCAACAACACTGGTGGTACAGAAGAATTAGGACTGTAGGGATATAAGGAAAGGGCACAGAGAATGATCTGTGAAATGAATTTTTGGAAGAACAGAGGTGTTGGGAATGAAAAAAAAAGCATTCCAGATATGACACATTTAGAACATTGCAAGGAGTTTACCATGCCCGGGACATGTAATACAATGCTGCAGGGCAGCCAAGGGACATGAGACAAGATCTGACTTTACCTGGCATGACATTAAAAACAAAATTTAGCTCAGCAGTTGTTCATGTGTCTTATAAAAAATAGAGGCTGATAAGTTAACTTACATTCATCAAAATGGTAGCATTGAGGAGTTAATTAAACATTGCTTCCATATTTTGCATGGATCAATTTCATACTTCATGCTTCATATTGTGAAGTATAATTATGAGTTACTTTCCTCAAAACGTGGTATAAGGTTATTTAGTGCTCAAACAGCATTGTACAAAATTTTCAGATAAATTTGTTAACTATTTTCCTTTTTCTTCTGATTGTTGCTTTTAGGTGCCATGGAGTTGGTGTCCGATTCATGGCAACCCAACGTACAACAAGCGAAACACTATTGTCAGTGCTTCTCTGCTGTTCATAGGGTTTTCATTGGTGGGTTGTTTTAGGGAGTGGGTTGCCGGGTCCTTCTCCCAAGCCTATAGCACCTAGTGTTCCTAGGCGGTCTCCCATCCAAGTATTAACCAGTCCCAACCCTGCTTAGCTTCCGAGATCTGATGGGATTGGATGCCACAGGGCTATGGCTGCAGGCTTTCTTCTGATATATACTGCTATATATTTTAAAATTTGTTTTCAGGAAGAATATCAAAACCAGATTGGGGTATTTCTGGTGGATGGTAACCAATTACTAACCTATGAAGACAATGCTTTCACCCTCACCCACTGTCTTTGTTAGTCACAGAGTATGGCTTCATATTGAGTTTTAACAGAATGTAATGATACAGGGTTGTGATGGTTAATGTTATAAACCAATGTGGTTATGCCATGGTACTCAGTGTTTTCTCAAACAACAGCCTAGATGTTACTATGAATATTTTATACTGTGAATATTTTAAGAGAAATGATGTTCACCAAGAGTGAAATAATTCTGCCTCCAGAATGCATTCCTACCTGAGAAAGTGCAAAGTTAACTCTTCTCTTCATCTTTAGCTGGTCTACCCTGCAGATTTCAAGATTTCATGCTTCTTAACCCCCCAAATTTGATTCGTTAAAATAAAGCCTTGCTATATGTAGACACACACACACACACACACACACACACACACACACACACACATCTTATTGGTCTGTTTCTTTGGAGAATATTGACTAACATAAGAATAAATCAAATATTGCCTTAAAACATTAAGTTAAAAGCATTTATTTTTGAATTGTCAACTTGAATAAAAATTGAATAAATATTTGATAATTTATAATCAAGGCTGGATTATTTACATATTGAGAATAATGTTGGCATTAATAACTGAGTTTAGCATGTTGTTTAATTCAGTTTTTACTAAAATTTTACAAACTATTAAAGAATCAATTGACTATAAAATGGATTATTGTAGAACTAGCAATAAGTATTGTAATAGAAAAATATCATAACGCAAAGGAAAATTATCTCTAAATTAATCCTAAGCAGTGGAAAAATATCCTGTGAAAGATAAATAAATGAAATACAATAGATTTAATGTGGAATAGAAATACTGGACAGTATGGTAGTAGGGTTATCACAGCAAAAAATATAACTGTACAAATTCACAATTGCTAAGGGTTGAATTTTATCTCTTCAAAATTCACATTGTGAAGTCCGAAGCCCTAGTACCCCCAAATGTAACCTTACTTGGCAATTGTTTCCTTATAAAATGGGGAATTCAGAGACAGACATGAAAAGACTGAGATCATGTAATAATGAAGGCAGAGATCAGGATGATGTTCCAAGGAATCCAAGGAACCACCAAAGATGCTACCCAAAAATTATGAGCAAAGGGGAAGCAGAGAAGAGACTCTTCTTCATCTTCTCCAGGCAGAGCCAACCCTGGAGACACCTTTGCCTTGTAGGCTCAGATCCTAGAACTATGAGACAATCTCTGTTACTTAAGCCATCCGATTAGTGGTACTTTGCTATGGTAGCCCTAGCAAAGTAACTTAATAGTAGTAATATATTTGTTAAATAAACATGATGAAGAACTATTGTAAAATTCCTGATTGTTCTACTAATCTCAGAACCAGTATTTATG
>VMDO01029126.1:11903-23140 GCA_007922755.1 Pedetes capensis
CTTGCATGCTTTGAAAGTGCTGGAGTATTGAGCTGCACCACCAGCCCATTTTTTTACTTTTTGGGACAGGGTCTCGCTAAGTTACTCAGACTGCCTCTGGTCGGGAACTTGCGATCCTCCTGCCTCCACCTCCCAAGCCCCTGGGATTACAGGCATGTGCCACCGCTCCCAGGTTGAGACATACTTTAATTGGAAAAAACATACACTAATCCATTATTTTTGTTAGTTCTCTTAATATTTAAGACAAATATTTATTAAGGGAGAAAAACTTATACAGTTTCTTTGTATATTGATAAGTGATGATCTTATATAATAATCAGTTTCAGTGAGTGATATTGCATGTATTTTTTGAGCTATGCAGTTTAAAGACCTGGAGCTCAGTTACTACAAAAAGACACCAATGAACCCACTGGCACACAAGCATGAAGGCACAGAGATGTTCATTGTCTGCCCATGACCATGAACAGTTATTTCCATCAAAATCAGAGTGGAAAATAACTTTCACTTATTTTGTTACATCTAGAGACCATTGTAAATGTTCAATTAAGATATCAGTACAAAGGTGAGTGCAGTGGCACATGCCTGTAATTCCAGTGACTCGGGGGCAGAGACAGGAAGATCACAAGTTGGAGACCAGAGATAGTCTGCATAATTTAGGGACACTCTGCCTGAAAATAAAAAGTTAAAAAATGGGGTTGGAGGTGCAGCTCAGTCGTAAGGTGAAGCATGTAAGCGTGGGACCCTGGGTTCAATCCCCCAGTACAATAAATAAATAAATAAGTAAATCAGTATATGTAATCTACTAAACATCACTAAAGGGTGCTATCCCCCATGTGTCTGTGAGCTTGTCATGCTTTGGGGTCTTTCATGTTGCTGTGATGCTGAAAGCTATGCCACTGGTACTTCAGATACGAGCAGGGTTATTCATGGTAGACAAATTTCAGCTGAGCTTCCAGACTAGGACAGACTAGGGACAAGGACCCAGAAGCCCTCTCCCCAAAAAGTAGCCATTGTAAACTCTATGAATAGCAGAGAAGCACTGTTAGTTATAGTGTTGGGAAAGGAGGCCCCCAGGCTGGAAAACATTCAAGAAATGACTGGGGAAGAGTTGCCTCCTCAAAATAGAGTCAAACTTAGTGATGGCAATGGAGTAAAGCCCCTGGGACCCCCTTTTGTTGATGTGGTATGACCCAAAATGAGAAGAAAGACAGTGGCTGCAATAATTGGGTTCCAACATTAAAAGATGGTGTGCATGGCACAGTATCTGGTAGCTTTTCATCCTATTGTACTTAGGATCACTGTGAGTCATATCTGACTCAATGGCTCCAAACAACAATAAAACAGTGCTATGACATGAATGTTTGTTTCTCTCCAAATTCATATGCTGAAATCCTCATTCCCACAGTGATGAAATTAGAAGGTGAGGACATTGTGAGGGAGAAGTAGATACTAGAAAAATCAGGCACTGATTTGCCCACAAGAGAAAAATAGGATAATGCATTTGGTTTAGGCAACTTATGGTTGCGATTTGTTGCTGTTGTTGTTGTTAGGTGCCATTGAGTCAGTGTCTGAGTCATAGTGACCCTACAGGTACAACAGGTGAAACACTATTGTCAGTGCCTCTCTGCTATTCATAGGGTTTTCAATGGCAGATTGATTTGGGGGAGTGGGTTGCCGGGTCCTTCTCTTGTAGGTTTTTCTATATGTGACTTGGTGTCTACACATAAAGCACAGGACATTCTGAGATCAAGGCGACAGAGAAAGAGCTGAATTCACCTCCTGCAGCCCCTTTGGTTTGTCTCTTCTTGCCTTGAATGTCTTCAAAAAAACTCACCACTTTCTTGTTTTTATGAAACCAGTAAATAAAACTTATGCTCACTTTGTGAGTTTTCAATCAAATTGGCAGCAAGGCACAAGTATCTGACAGAAGAGATCAAATCAGATTTGTTACTCATGAAACCACTCAGGAAAAACAGGCTCATAAGGGATGTGAGAAGCAGCAAGGAACTTAAAGCCTCCTCTCATCCTTACTGTTGAGTGGGAAGAAAATTCTCTTTTTCTGTTTAGTCCCCAGGAGAGGCAGGATGTTAGTGCAAATCAATCAGCTGCACAATCCACTGAGAACGTTGCCTTCATTTGCGGCAGCAACTCCTCACCCCATGGCCTTAGGGGAGAGGTAACTCTCATTCCACTTAAAGGCTGTCTTTTGAACCCTTTTGCTCCTTTGGGTTTGTTGATTCCTAAGGAACATGTATTTGGTTGGCAAGGACAATATTATCATTTAATCCCTCGAAATATTTGCTTGAAAGAATTATAAAAGTGGCACTCTGATGCCACAGTCACAGAGAAGATACAATTCATGCCATGGGCACATTCACTGTGTTTTCAGGTATTACCAGATCATTTTGTCACAGGAGACATTGAGTGGCCTCAGGCCCTCTAGGCAACTTCATTCCTCATGGCACTTGCACTCAATTGGCGGCAATGGTATTTTGCCCAGACAAATTGTAAGAAATTCTGAGTAAAGATGTACTAAATTTCTTATAATCCAGACCATGTCATCCTAAAATCCAACACAAGTATTTTTCATGGATCTAAACATATCCCTTTTGGAAGACTGCTCATGTTGAACTAATATTCAAGTTTCAGGTATAATAATTTTACTATATGACATTAGCATCTTGCTACCCAGCCAAAGGTCATGTTCTAACTTACTGTGTGCTGTGCATGCATAGTCATACCTACTACGTATTGATACTGGTCTACTATCCTCATGCACTAAGAGGCCATGAATATATAGCCAGCAGTGCCACCCTTTCTTCTTCGGCTTTATTGTTTCCTTTTTGTTACTTACCTTTCCTTTCTAGACTCAGCCTGCTTTTTCAGCTTCAGCTCCTGACCCTCCATACATATCCCTTGTTTTCCTTTAAGCAATAACGTGCAGACTGCTAAATATATCACACTCATCCTTACCTCTGTTTCCTTACAAGCAGAGTCAGTTCTGACTTCACTCATTTTTTGCTTCTCTTGGGTAACTCCTGCTCCTCCTTTAATATCCAATGAAGTGTAAGTTTTCCCCAGTCTCTGATGGCACTCTTGCACCCTGTTATTGCTTCCCTGAGATTTGGTACTTACCTCCCCATCACTAGAATGCCTTCTTGACCAATATTCTAATGAAAACCTATAACAACCCTCTATTTTCATGTTGAGAGCACTTAAAACTCTACCTTTGGATCTCCCATCTCCTCTCTGAGACTCTCCTTGTTCTCTGTTTATTCACTCAGCTCTAGCCACATCGACCTCCTCACTGTTTCCAAAGTGACAGATATTTGCATTTGCTGTTCCCTCCACCCATGAAGAGTTCCCATTGCTATTCAGTTGGCCAACACCTTTAACTCCTTCATATCTTTGCTCAAATGCAGAGAATCCTCTTAAGTGGACCCACCTCATTTGACATTGAGATTTTTTATCTACCGCCTCTGAGGCTTCTATTTTTCCCATAGCATTTAACTCTTTGTAATATGCCATAGGGGCTGGGGTTGAGCAGAGTTGGTAGAGTGCTGCTCTGTATGCTCTGAAGACCCAAGTTCAATCCCTAGCAACACAAAAACAAGGGAAGGATGTGGCAATCCACTCCCAAAGCAATCTAGAAATGATCAGCTATTAAAAACTCTATAAGAGTCACTATGACTATGATTTGGACTGGACTCGGTGGCACCTAATAAGAGCCACTGATTTCCAAAGGATGTTTCTCTGTTTTACTGGTTGCAAAGGCATTTGACTGTGTGGATCATAAAAAGTTATGGATAATACTGTGAAGAATGGGAATACCAGAGCACCTAATTTTACTCATGAAGAATCTGTACATGGACCAGGAGGCAGTCATTGGATCAGAACAAGGAAACACTGGTTTAAAGTTGAGAAAGGTGTGCATCAGGGCTGCATCCTTTCACTATATCTCTTCAATTTCTATGCTGAGCGAATAATCTGAGAAGCTGGACTTTATGAGGAAGAATGAGGCATCAGGATTGGAGGAAGACTCATTAACAACCTGTATTATGCAAATGACACAACTCTGCTTGCTGAAAGTGAAGAGGATTTGAAACATTTACAGATGAAGATTGAGGAAGACAGCCTTCAGTATGGATTGTCCTTCAACATCAACAAAACAAATACCCTCATGATTGGGTCAATAAGCAACCTCATGGTAAATGGAGAAAGATTGAAGCTGTCCAAGATTTTTCTTTACTTGATTCTACAATCAACACCTGTGGAAATACTAATCAAGAAATCAAAAGATGCATTGCTTTGGGAAAAGTTGTTGCAAAAGACCTCTGTAAAGTGTTGAAAAGTAAAGATGTCACACTGAAGACAAAGGTGAGCCTAACTCATGCTGTGGTATTTCAACTGCATCATATCATGTAATCTGTACATTGAATAAGGGAGACAAGAGAAGAATTGATGCTTTTGAATTATGGTGTTGGAGATGAATATTGACTATACCATGGACTGGCAAAAGAACCAATAAGTCTGTCCTAGGAGAAGGGCAACCAGAGTGCTTCTTGGAAGCAAGGATGGCTAGACTGCATCTTACATATTTTGGAAATGTTGTCAGGAGGGACCAACCCCTGGAGATGGACAATTGTGTTTGGAAGAGTGGCAGGTCAATGAAAAAAAAAAAAAGGAAAATCCTCCACTAGATGGATTGACACAGTGTCTGCAACAATGGGCTTAAAAATAAATAAGATCATGTGCCTGGCACAGAATCAGGGAATGTTTTGTTCGATTGTGCACAGGATATCTATGAGTTGGACCTGACTTGACAGCACCTAGCAACAGCAAGAACAACATACCATATAATTTACTAAATTCTATGATTATTGCTGTTGTTTGTCTCCCAATTTCTAGGATGCAGATTTCAAAAAAGCAGTTATATGTCTGTGTGTTATTCCTTAAACTATCCTATGTGCTTAGATCAGTAGTAAGCAGTACTATTTTTTAAATAAATATGCTATGGTTTGAATCTGGAATGGCTCTCAATGGCCCAGGTATAAAGACTTGGTTCTCAGCTCGGCACTATTGGGGGATGGCAGAACCTTTAAAAGGTAGCACTTGATGGGAGAACGTTAAGACATTGAGAACATGCCTTTGAAGGGAATATGGAGACCCCCAACTACTTCTTATCTTTCCTTTACTTTCCACCTGCTGTGAAATGAATATTTTTTATCACATGCTCTCTGCCATAATGTTCTACCTTGACATGGGCCCAACAGCAATGGCCCAACCAGCCATGGTGTGAAACCCATAAAGACATGAGCCAAATTAAACCTTTCTTCCTTATAAGTTGATTATCACATGTGTTTCATCACAGTAATGGAAAGCTGACTAATTCAGAATGGATTGGTTGTTTTGTGAACTCTTGTGGTTCAGAGTGCCATCTTATATATTTACATAACCAGAAGCTTATTAAAAACCTGAGACACAGTTCAGACTCAGTATTTCAGAATGAGTAGAAACAACTTTTCTTGAGAATCAACAGAAGTATTCTTAAAATGTTGTTAAATAGGGAGAAAGATAATCTATGTTACATATGACCCGGAAGGAAATAATAAGCCTATCCATTTTAAATGAAATGTAAATGAAGAAAATTGACAAATTTCACTTTTACCAGTCTTTGTAATGCATATTTTCAACTGCTTTTAATCAGTTATTTATTGAGAGCAGTGAGGTCACCCAGATATTCCATGAAAGGAAGTAGGAACACGGGGGTATGTGTTTATTAGTGATCTGAGTCTCAAAATTATATCCTTTCTCTGTGCCAAAATTGCTTTTAAAAGCAAATATATGAGCCCAGGGTTCTATGAGTACCGACACTGCTTTAATATCCTAAAATACGAACCAATTGGTAGCCTTCTTTAAAGGACTCTCTAAACCAAAGGACTCTCTAAACTAAAAAGAACTCAATGTTTAATGCATAATGCCTACAATAGAGATGCTCTAAAACTCATCTTCAAGCAGATGAAATTGAGGCAGCAACAATGAGAGTTCCAAATTTGAATGCAAAGTGGAGCTCCTGAGTTCACAGTGGACTACACACATGCCAGCAAAATGAAAAATCAGTAGGAATGTACAAAAGTTGTTTCACAAATCTTTAATAGCTAAACAAGGATGTTGGTTTTACCTACATTAAATGATTCTAATTTGTCTTCCATTTGTAGAAAAACCGTTATTACCTGTTCCACAATTGTTATAGTGAACTTCACTGTTTCTCTTTTCTAAGAATCCTGGTCTCATATTAAAATAATCTTATGTAATATTCTACTTATTTATCACCTATCTATGAACATTCTTATTTCAAAAAGATCATGTTATGAGCCATTAGTCTTTATTTGTTTTAACAAAGAAGACTCTCAAATCTGCTTAAATTCCCCTAGTTTGAAATTCTTTGAAAACATGAACTAAGCATAGAATAGACTCTCTAATAGTTTAAAGGGGTGGGGTTTGTCACAGTTGGTAGAGTGCTGCTCCACACTCTCTGAGGACCCTGATTCTATCCCCAGCACCTCAAAAATGGAAGAAGGATGTGGAAGTCCTCTCTGACAAAATCCCCAAACAATCAGCCATTAAAAGCCCTATGAGGGTCTCTAGGAGATGGACCCGCCTCAAGGGCACCTAACAACAACAACAACAATAATATTTTTTAAAAACAATTGTTGTTGTTGTTGTTAGGTGCCCTGGAGTCCATATCCGACTCAGCTACCCTCATAGGGTTTTCAATGGCTGACTGTTTTGGGATTGCCTTGGGAGTGGATTGCCAGGTCCTTCTCCCATTAAAAACAATAGTAGTTTAAAATAACAATAGTAGTTTTAAAATAACAATCATTAACTTGTTAGTGATTATAAGTAATTCACTTGGAGAAAAAAATACTCCCTATGCTTAATGGAAGGACAAATAATTTCGCTTATAGTGGAGAAAGGTGCCCTGTGGAGCTTGCTGACTTTTGACAGCTCAGTCACAGCCAGGCTGGATGACTGAGTCATCTCAGAGACTTGATTTTACATCACCATTTTGAAAACAAAGCTGTAAAAAGAAATTCTTCAGTTAGACATATTTAGTTTCTTTTCTGCACATGAATTTTTATAGGGAACTATAATTTGTCTGCATTAAGCCTTTCAAACCCCTGTGATAAAAGCCAAATCCTCACTCAGGTGTTTCGGCATACACACACCTGAACTGATCACAGAGGCTGATGTGCTCACTCCTATTTACAGCCTTGTTCGCTCAGCATGTCTTCAAACTACGTGTTGAAGAATTCTGTACAAAGTCTCTCTCAGATCTTTCAGTTACCTTTGTTATAGATTAGGAGATAATGGCATTTTTATGATTTCCTTGACTGTCTCAGAAGTGACACAAAATACACTTGTTCCAAATTACATTTTAGCAGGAAATATACTTTAAAATATTTAAATACGGGAAAGAAAACCATTTTTATCCTTTTCTTTCTGGCAAGACTTAAGCCTCCCTCTGCTGAATTGCACCTGTAAGTGCAGACCTGAAATTGCTATCTGCAGGCTCCATGGTTCAGAGGTGAGTTTAAGTAATATTTCTCTTTCTTGCTGTCTTTGAAAACAGACCAGAGCTCTACTGGCTTAATTTTTAGAGGATCTGGTTTCTATTCCTAGGGTTTTCAATGGCTAGTTTTTTTCAGGAGTGGGTCGCCAGGTCCTAACCCTTCTTCTGTCTTAGTCTGGATACTCAGCTGAAACCTGTCCAACATGGGTGACCCTATGGTTATCTGAGATACTGATAGCATAGCTTTCAGCCTTACAGCAACACAGAAGCACCCACAGTATGGCAAACTGACAGTTGTGGGGGGTATACTTTCATTATATCTCCTCAATTTCTATGCTGAGCAAATAATCCAGGAAGTTGGACTTTATGAAGAAGAATGATGCATCAGGATTGGAGGAAGACTCATTAAAACCTTCATTATACAGATGACACAACTCTGCTTTCTGAAAATGAGGATTTGAAACATTTACTGATGAAGATCAAAGAACATAGCCTTCAGTATGGATTGCAACTCAACATCAACAAAATAAAAATCCTTACAACTAGATCAGTATACAACATCACAATAGAGAAAAGATTGATGTTGTCCACGATTTTGCTTTACTTGGTTCTACAACTTGTATTTGTTGTTGTTAGGTGCTAAGTCTAGTCCTGCCCATAGTGACCTTATGTACAGCAGACCAAAACACTCCCCAATTCTATGCCAGGCACACGATCTTATTTATGTTTAAGCCCATTGTCGGAGGCACTGTGTCAATCCATCTAGTGGAGAGTTTTTCTTTTATTTTCATTGACCTGCCACTCTCCCAAATACGATGTCTGGACTGCTGCCTTGTTCTGAATTCAGGTGTGGTAGCTGGCTTTGTTCTTTTATCTGCCAAGAACATTGGTTGTAGTGTGCAGTTACACTGAACTGCTGAGTGGGCATTGTCATTGTCACTGGATCTGTCTGAGCCACAGGATTTCTAGGTATTAGGGTCTTAGAGTAGTCTTGGTTCTCCCTGGAAGGGGTCTTATGGTGCTTGTGGTCATAAGGAGCTCTGCTGAAATGCCCAGATGTAGGAGCTGGCATGTATTTGCTTTTCTTATTCGCTACTTGGTCTTATCTCATTCTGCAGAGCATCTGAACGTGGTCTTTGAAGCTAAAGAAAATGTGTTTAAACTTCCAGGTATGTGAAACTGGTGTATGTTTGTTGATGATATTCATATCTTTGATATGTATTAACCTACCCTGCATGAGTTCTGGAGAGGGTCTTTAGGACCACCAGGCATGCTATTTATATTCCCAGGTATGTGAGAACTGACAGCAATTTGCTGTTGCTAGTCACACTCTTGGTCTCAGCTTACTCTTACTAGGGTCTACAAGGTAGTACTTGTAGCCATAGGGGCCACAAAGAATGAGATTTGTTGTTGTTGTTGTTGTTGTTAGGTGCCATCGAGTTGGTATCTGACTCATAGTGACCCTCATAGGGTTTTCAATGGCTAACTGTTTCGGGACTGCCTTGGGAGTGGATTGCCAGGCCCTTCTCCCATTTTTGCAGTGCTGGGAATTGAACTCGGGACCTTAGAGACTGCAGCGCAGCGCTCTGCTCACTGAGCCAAATCCTAGCCCAAGAATGAGATTATTGACTTCATAAAATTTCTCCTGTTTTGCTTCATTTCTATTGGGCTTCATTCATTTATCCTCTAATCTTTATTATTTCTTTGCCTCTGCCTGGTTTGTACTTTATTTTCTTTCATTTTTCTAATGTCTTAAGATGGGAGCTAGATTTGAGGTATTTATTTTTTTCTAATTTAAACATTTAATGCAAAAATTTGTACCTAAAGCTCCACTTTAGCTGTTTCCGACAAATTTTGGTGTGTGGAATTTTCATTTTCATTCACTTCTGAACAACCCAGGTTTGATACTCCTCATAGGTTGATTAAAAGTTTTCTAAAAAAAGAGCCAGTGGAGAATATTTTGAATATTTCCAACACAAAGAAATGATAACTGTTTGAGGTGATGGAAAAACTGATTACACTGATCTAATTATCATATATTATTTACATATATGAAATATTACACTTTACCTCATAAGTCTGTGTAATTATGCATCATTTAAAAATTGAATTTAAAGAAGCATTTAAAATATAACAAGTTGTGATAATGAGTAGAGAAGGAACACTGATATATTTTTGGTGATAATGTAAGTTGGTAAGCCATTGTGGAAAATCAATTGTGGAGTTTCTTGACAAATCAAAAAATAATCACATATGACCTAGTCATCCTACTTCTTCTATATACATAAAGAAAAGAAGATCGTTTTCTCAGAGAGATATCTACACTTCCATTATTCACTAGAGCTAAGATATAGAGACAACCTACATGACCATATACAGTTGAATGGATAAAGAAACTGTGATGTGGGGTGTGTATGCATTTCTGCATGCTAAGGGATATTATTTGATATTTAAAAGGAAGAAATTGCCATTTTCAATAACATGGATGAAACTGAGATCAGTATACTAAGAGAAATAAAACAGACACAAAAGACATATAGCACATTATCCCATTTATATGTGGAATGTATATAAAATGATTTCATAGAAGTACATAGTAGAAGATGGCTAGCAGGCGCTGGGAGGATGATAGACTTTGGTTAAACTCTCTGTAGTCGAATCTTCACACAAGTTTATATGACATGTGAGAATGTTTGCCATAGGCAGATAAAAGCTCTGTACCCATTTTACTTTGCAAATAACTTTCTCTAAATTTCAGTGTTAGCTGTTTGTCCTGTGCTCTGTGTTTTCTGAAAAGTGTATGAAGTCACTAGTTTGTACATTTTCAAGCTTTTCTCTGGGATTGAAAACATTTAAGAGACTGGTACAGTTTGGGTCTTAAGTGTATTCCAAATATCCACATGGTAAAGGCTTGGTCCTCAGGTTGGAAACATTGGGAGGTAGTGGAAACTTTAAGAAAAGGGGTCCAATGGGAAATCTCTTGGTCACTAGATGTTTGTGGCCTTAAAGTGGATAGTGGGATACTTGCCTTCTCTTCTCTTTCTCTCCCTGTCCCCCTCGTCCGTGGCCAAAAGGTGAGCAGTTTTGCCCTCACGCATAATCTGCGCATGATATACTTCCTCCCCATAAGTCCAAAAGCCACAAAGCCAGCTGATCATGGATTGAAACCTCCAAAACTGTGATCCAAAATGAACCCTTTCTGAGTTGGTTATCTCAGGTATTTAATATGACAGAAAGCTGAAGAACATTATGACCCACTCTCAGACATTATACATGTCTAAACTGAAAAGACAAGTCAATACTGAAACTTTATTAGTGCTATTATTGTAAAACTCTTCACAATAAACTGAATGACCCAATAAACTGTCAGTTCCCAGCAGATCCAAAGAGTCTATAATGTGCAATATCCTCTTCTGTGTACATTTGTAGGCTTATAACAAATCACCTTGTAAAATCAGTGTCACAATGCATGGCTAATTAGTATTTATAAGATGGAAGTAACACCACACAGTGCAATGAATGAGATGTTCAAAAATATGGCACAGGTTTCATGCAAGAGACTTTCTCATCTTGAGTAGAATGTAAGATTTTCTTGAGCTTTTTGGTGTGGTGGGCTTTATATCAACTGTGGGTGGGAAAATTGATGTAAAATATGCACCTTACC